>JAMQMW010002015.1:6971-27827 GCA_024115155.1 Thelonectria blattea
GCTTTTTGATGTGGCGCGCCGTTGGACGGGTCTAGACTCTTGGGAAGCGACGCGCAGGTGAGGGCTTCTTGGGGAGGACGGACCTCTTTGGTTGGGGTCTTTTTCCCTTGTTGGAGAGGAGGGAGAGGAGAGAGGGCTTTTCGGCAGCGGCGGGATCTCAGCAACGGTCGGTCGGGTCGCTTCGTTCGTGATTTTTTTGGCTATTTTGAGACTTTGTTCGAAGCAAGCGTCCGTCGTGCTGCAGGGTCTTTTTGTTCTCGACCTGCACGTCTACTGCACGCCGTCCGAGACGGGCAGTGTAATGAGAGACACGACGAGAAGCGAGCAGGCAGGCAGGCAGGCAGGCAAAGCAAGCAGAGCTACCCTTGTGACCCTTTTGAGCTTGTGCAGGTTAGCGCGCTGGCGCTTTTGCAGAGACACACAGTTGCACTCACACTCACACTCGCCCACGCACACGCACACGCACGCTCCGACGAAGTGGTACTCCGTTCTTCCCGCGCAGAGCTTCCTGTCATTGCCCTCGCGGCATTGGCCTCTCCAGTCGCGAGGCGTCCGGGGCCGGTTCGTTACATCGGGTCAGCTTCGGTGCTTCTCCCCCAGAAACTCTGTCTCGTCCTCCCTCGTCCTCTCTTCTTCCCTCTCTCTCCATCTTCCCCTCACACTCGTCTGGTGCCTCGCGCTGGTCCGGAGGCCGACGGCCGCGAGACAAGACCTCCCAAGAGGCTTGGCTGCTTGGGAAGGGAAGAAAGGTCGGGTGACCTGAGGGTCAAGGTTTGGAGCTGGGAGGAGGGTGTGCATCTGCGTTCTGCATCTTTGGTCGGGGTGGGCGCTCGGGGTCTCCTGTTGGGTAGAGCGAGCCTTTTTTTTTTTCGACAAGGGGAGTGAAGACAAGGGAAGAAAGAGTGCATGGTGCTGGATGTGGTTCGTTTGCGGAACGCGGGGTTATGTTGCCCCGCGATGTGCAGATCTTCGGTTGTGGTGAGTGAGGGTAGGAGGTTGACTAGGTTGTGCGTGTGGAAGTAATTGGAGATGGATTGCATGAATTCGGGTGCTTTTTTTTTATGTTTTGACTGACTATGCCTCCTCTACGTGCAAGGTTTTGTCGGCCAATCTTCCAATACGTGACCGCAGTTCTGGGCTACATACCTTCGAACTTGCAAGACTGTTAGGGATAGTATAGTAATGTATCTATGTATCTAATATACTGTCCCATGTTGTTTTCATAATAGCATCACTTTGGCTCAACCAGACTTGATTCAGCCTTATATCCAATTCAAGTTCAAATCAAGCTTCATTTCAGTAATATCACATCTTGCCCCATGAGCCATCGTCTTCGGCTGGCCGGCCATTTCGTTCTTCGGTCTCTGATATTTATCAGCCAACGGGTAAGGATCAAACGGAAAGTTTTCTCATCGGTTCGTGTCTGTAGTGTTACAGCTTACATCCTGATGAGTTGGGGAGGAAACACGCAGAGACACGCTTCCCTGAGGCCAATACCTAATACCTAATATATATCTTTATATGGCGTAATTCTTCCAGCCCTGATTCCTACTTCCTGCTTCTCGCAGTATACGAACTAGTAAGGTAGATAGCAACGACGTTGACTCCTTACCAAAATCCAGGCTCCTTGCCAGCCTGTTCATTTCAACTTGTACTTTTCTCTTATTCATTCAACATCTTCTTCGTTCCGTGTCCATCGACACGCCCTCAGGACTTCGTGTATCTTTATCGATCCATTGAGGCTCAGTTTTGTGACCATGCGAAGCTGGCCAGGTATTATCATTGCCCCAAGTACCCAAAACACATGGATTCCGTCGTGGGGTTGTCAGGATGGCCACTTACCCAGGCGCGTTCAAGGGTGAAAGAACAGAAAAGCCCTGAGGAAATCACCAACGTCGAAAACCCGTGGTTATGAACTTTATCCTCTCAAGAGACCAAGGCAAAGCGAGTGGAGGGGTCAGGCTTCTTTATAGTTGACTTCTGTCACGCAGCTAAGAGAACAATCAATTCATCATTCATCTGGACTAATTGGAGGGTGATCAGGAACCTCTTCAACCTAGGGAACTTCCCCGCAAGTTTTTGAGGCTCATGCAGATCATTTCTTGATCTAGCGGGAGAGCAGATGCCACTGCCGTGGTGTTCCACGTCGTCGGGATTAAGTTGACTGCCTACCCTGGAGATGGCCGGGCACTCTCGCGATGAATTGGTTTTGGGGTATTGAGCACTTGAAGCGCTCGGAGAGTTTATGGCGAATCAAGCAATTTTTTAACTGGTTGAATTATGAATCGAAGGATTCATGAGCAAAATCGACAATGTTTGTTTTGATGAGCATGTGACCAGAGCGGGGTAGCACAGTTTGTCGACTTCCAGTCGTCGTCATTTCAGGCCTCCAACATTCCAACATCACCGAGAAACCATCGACACATCAAGAAAACGAGACGAAACGAAGCAATCAAAATGGCCAAGCTAAGCACTAACGACCTCAACGAGCTCTTCGAGACGCTCAGCGCCACATCCACATCCACATCCGAAGGCCGATACCCGTACACGCCGTCGCACTCGACCGACGCCACCATGACGAGCAACAGCATCGTGTCCCAGATTCTCGACCCGGCCGTCCCCGGACCCGACGACGTCTTCATCATCCGAAACCGCGAAACCTCAAAGACAATCACCCTGCTCGACGGCAAGCTGCAGCTGTGCGAGGAACTCACCCTACAGGGCGGCTTCCACTGGGTGTGCGTCGAAAAGGACGGCTGGCTCGGCTTTCGCAACTGCGTGTCGGGGACGTACATGGGGCACGACGGGGATAATAATAAGCGCTTCATCGCGAGGGTTACGCATCATCGAGATCACGAGTACTTTTGCGTGCGGCCGAATGCTAAGAGGGGGGGTTACGAGTTGTTGATGAGGCATGGGCAGAAGTTGTGGAAGATGGGTGTTGCTGAGGATGGGAAGTCGTTGATTGAGGTTCCTCAAGGCGAGGGAGCGACTTGGGACTTTCACCGGATTCCCCAGCGGGTTGAGCTGGTGTGATGGGAAGTGTTGCGTCTGTTTGAGATCCGATTTGTATCCGTTAATACCCCATTTTCTTCAGTAGAGAGCTGAGTAGAAAAGTACGTTTCCAATGCATGGAGAGGTTCTCGTAGGGGAGGGTCGATATGGTGTGGACGTGTGGCGCGTGGAGGAGGGAACGATGGTGGCTCGTGGTGGAGTTGCTCGGGGAGGTTGATGTGTGCGAGGAATTGGTGGAATTGTTTCTGGGAGTAGGCGGAGGCCATTGTGGGAATCGAGAGTCGTCTTTGCGACTCCTTGAACGGTATTCTCAGGGGTTTTGCATGAGATTGGAAGATGCCACGATGGCTAACATGACTCCCGTTTGTGAGTCAAGTCGACATGGCTTGGACGTCAAGATGGCTTCGAAGTCGCAATTCTAGCTTGAAAGAATGTGCTGGATATTTCGAATCGCTCCGGGAGAAGATATAGGAGCGCGGCTCGCTTTGTCGATGATAGAGAATGGACGCAGGAACTGCAAATGAGCATGAACTCGCCCGTCTCGAGAGGAATGATGTCGAGATATGAGCCATAAATGGACTTATATGGATGTCTTGAAACGGCGTTTGGTTTAGCTGAGTAACTATGATGGTAATCAACGTACACATGAGTATTACTACAGACTTGGTTTCCGATTGTTGAAGCCCATCCGAGTGCAACTCATGACTGGTCTATTGAGACCTTTGTCGGATGTTCTAGAGGACCAACTGATAGCTATCCTGATACCTTCCTTTGTATCGTGAAACGAATAATCTAGTTGAGGGTTGCTTGGGCTTAAAGAATATGAATGCGCTCCGATATCATAGTCGAAATCGGTTTGGACATGTTTTCACTCAAAACACATACGCCTGCAAGACGGGTTAGATGTATCACTCCGCCGAACATGACAACTTACCAAATCGTGCCACGCCACGCCCGCGTAGTTGGACTCGCTCTTCCCGTAATGCGTAAACCCCAGAGCCTTATAATAAGGAACCAGCCGATCGTACGTCAAAATAGCCACCCGATCGCCCAACCCCGCCTCCTTGACCTGCCCCAAGTACGCCTTCATCAGGGCCTTTCCGAGCCCGCCCCGCTGATACGTCGGCGACACGGCCAGCGAGTGCAACATGACGGTCCGGCCGTCGGGCTGGTGGCCCACCGAGTGCGCGGCCTTGGGATCCGCCTCCCAGCCGGGCGGGATGGCCATGTCCGGGTCCGTGACGACGGGGGAGGTGGCCTTGGTGGCGATGGTGTGGGCTACGAGCTTGGCGTCTTCGTCTGGAGGTGGAGAGGTGAGGATGGGGATGGAGGAGGGGAGGGATACGGGGGGGTTGGGGGTGCCGCGGAGGAAGAGGCCGTAGCATGTTTCTGGGGTGACAGTTAGGCGGTATCGGATCTGGGTTTGTGTTAGATGAGGGTTGGTTGAGAGGAGGAGGAGTGAGGGGGGGAGAGGTGACCTTTTCGCGGGAAGCTGCTTCTTCGGGGGGAAAGGCGGATGACTCGACGACTTCGCAGTTGTCGAGATCGCGGAGGCAGAGAGGGCGGATGTAGGCTTCCATTGTGGTGTTGAGTGAGGAGAGAGTGAGGACGAGGGTGAGGCTGAGGGATGAGAGTGACTAGATATGTGATGAGAGATGAAAGCTGAGATGATATATGTTTGTATCTGCGGGGAAACTACCGGAGAGGTCCGACATGTCGGTGGAGCAGCTGGCCCACTGCTTCTGTCAGATTTAAGGCGCGCAAAGTCGTCGACAAGGCGTCGAGTAGACTAACATGGACGGTTGTGGGAATGAGTCGAAAGATGGAAGGGTTTTATTGGGATGGAGGTTTCTGAATGGTCAGATAGAGAAGAGTTTGCACCACTTGTCAAACAGGCTCCGGATGCTTTCGATACATTCAGCTTATGGACAAGTCAAGACTCACAACTCGATGATCGATCAACCCTCGTCTCCTGGAACTATCAAGACCTCACCTCACAATTTCAACTGAAACCTAGGACTCGTCCTCATGCGCTCCCCATACTTGATAAACACCCAAATCATGCTCATCAACAAGACCGAAACCCCCGCCAGCAGTGTATTCCCCCACCCCTGATCCAGCCTCGCGTACATCCTCGGCCCGGCCAGCGGCAACAGCGCCCCCCCGACGCTCCGAAACACCGTGTTCGCCGCCGTGGCGCTGGCCGCGTACGCCGTGAACCCGTCGACAATGTACGTCGACACCGGCGCGAGCACGGTAATCACGCCCACCCCAATCAAGAAGGTCCCCGCGATGGGCGCCATCCAGTGCACGCGGTACTCCGCCGTCCAGCCGTACACCAACAACCCCAGGGGCACCATGGCCGCTCCGGGGATCATGGGCGGCAGGCGGTGTTCTGGTTTGAGCGGGCCGGATCCGGCGAGTTTCTTGGCTGCCGCGTCGGAGACGAGGCCGAAGAAGGCGATGCCGACGATTTGGCCGGCGCCAATGCCGAAGTAGACGAGGCCGACGTTTTGGACGATGCCGTAGCGGGATGAGAAGACGTCGGTGACGCTGGTGAAGAGGAGGTAGAGGACGCCGTAGTTGACGGCGGTGAGGAGGGAGAGGCCGAAGATGATGGGGGAGAGGAAGAGCATCTTGATGGGGCGGATGATGCTCGTGAGGATGAGGTGGAGGGGCGGTTCGTCGAGGGAGGAGGTTAGGTGGACGGGGAGGCCTTGGTTGCGGAGGTTGATGGCTTTCCAGCGGAGGAGGGTGGGAGGATGGGTTTCTCCCAGGGTGATGACGGAGAAGACGAAGAAGGCCCCGGCCTATGTCAGTCAGTTGCAATGCACATCTCACCCAGGGGCCAGCAACTACTGACCATGATAATGAGAAGCCAAAAATCCCACCTCCACCCCTCCGCCCTCCCCAAATACGCCCCAACCGCCGGCCCGATACAAGGCCCGATGAGTATCGGCATAGTCCAAATCGCAATCGCCCTCCCGCGCTCCTCCCTCTTGAACAAGTCCGCCACGGTCCCCGGCCCGACGGTCAGCGGACACGCGCCCACGACGCCCGTCAGGAACCGAAAGGTGACGAGCATGGCCATGTCGGTTGCCAGCGCGCAGCCGAGGTTCGTGAGCAGGAAGAGGACGGAGCAGACGTGGTACATGACCAGGCGACCGTAGAGCTCGCTGCAGGGGCCGATGAGGAGGGGGCCGAAGGCGTAGCCTAGGAGGTAGATGGAGACGGCGAAGGAGCCGAGGTCGCGGTTGGTGGTGTGCATTTCGGACATTACTTGGGACATTGCTGGGGCGAACATTGATGATGCAAAGGGGCTGTCAAGGCATGTTGGTGAGTGCTAGACTTTGCTTCAGGGGGCAGAGACGAACGTGAGAAAGGTCAGCATGGACACGGTGAGTGTGATTCGCCATTTCTTCCTACGCGGCCAGTTGACTGGTTTCTCGGGGTCATCTGGCCCGACCCAGTCGACGCGTGCCGGCTCCGTGAGGTCGACCGGCTCTGACTGGCAAGTGTCGTCCTGCTTGGGCCCCTTTTCAATGTCGTCGAGGGCGTCAACTGGCGTGGCCGGGAGGGGAGTTTCGACCTCGGTGACGGAGCCGAGGGAGCCCGACTGCCTCTCTGGGATCTTGCCGTTCATGCTGGGCGATGCCATCTTGCTTTTGGTATTGTGAGGGACTCTGGGGCCATTGGATCGCTTGAGTTGCGATTGTGCGTCGAGGCGTTGAGCACTGTAATTTGGGAAGCGAGCATGTCCTGAAGATCAAGGAGAAGCGCTTTTCCGTGAAGAAGAGCTCGGCACAGCAAACACACTTATCCGAAGCCGGAGGAGAAGAGGTTGAATTACTAATGATGCCATCTCTGGAGATGAACACAATCGAGGACAAAAGGGCCGGGAATTACAGGGGTTCAATGGCGCAAAGAGGGTCTCGAATGGCAGTTCGATTGCCGAGGGGAAACATCAACGGCATCCTCCGCCGGGTACGGATAGGCGAGGCATGGAGAACCGATATCGCCAATTGGGCTGCGGGTATTGGCTGCTCTTGGAGGCGGGGGAAATCTTGCGCGATCTGGCTTGGCCGTCTTGGGGATCGGGTCGAGGAGGTTATCCCACTTGCCGTATGGAGGGTGTGGGATGAAGTTGTTGGCCCCTCATTGCGTGCGGAGGGAGGGTTGCCTTGGTGTACGAATGCTATTGCATAGAAAGGAGCCCGTTGGGGAATTCGTGGGTAACGGAAGCTGTTGGAGATAATGAGCAAGAGTGACGGATGATCAAACTGTTGGGTGATATCATCGGCATAAGAAAGAAGAGTCATTATGCTGATGAACAAAGTGAGCATACATATCTAACATAACCCGGCTGACAAGGCAATGTGGACAACTTATATTGCAGTTTTGTAAGCCGGAACACGAATTCGGATTTCTCGAGGCTTCTCAAGGACGTGACTAGCCGATGAAGTCGCCTAGTCCATAGAGTGAGCTGGGACTATTAAGTAGGTTTAGCATAGGATTGAGTGGTCGTAGATTTGCGCATAATGAGGGACGCTGTAATTCCGACATGTGTTGCAATTCTGCACAAACAACTCGCGGAGTGAACCAGTTGGCCGGTCTCTGAACGAGAAACGAGCACGATGTGGCAAATATGGCTTGATATAGTCGGCCAGTTCGTTGGGGAATTGTCGATGGGAAGAAGAAGGGCTGAGTGGTGGCAGATTTGCGCACATTCAACAATCCCACTTTGTTATTAAGTACTTACGATTGAAGTTATGTATTTTAGTCCCCCCAAACGTCACAGCGTGACCTTTTACTATGCCATGCCCCTTTTGGAATAACCACCTGGATTGACATTTAAGGGGAAGTGTATTAGAATGAACTGCCTGGTTCCTTTTGGGTTGTAGAACAAGAAACCTCATATGCATCATGATGTTGATATACACATCCTCCTAGACCCAGGACCGTTACCCCCTCCTCGACAACCCGACTTAGTCATATTGCAAACGACTCTGTCACAATGCCTTGAACTATTCCAACTCAATCATACAGTCCTTCCGCCTCCCACCCTCCCAATCCATCATCGCCTCACCATACATAAACCCATGAACATAACACTCCCCAACCACGCTATACCTTCCCCCCTCACCCTTCCGCAATAGCAGCGGAATACTACACCCAAATAAGACCCAAACCTCATCCCCTCGCTTTGTTCCCAACGGCGCAGCTCCTACATACCCCGCGTCCGTAACAAACAAGTGCCGCTGCATCTCCAAATACTTGTGCACGCAAGACGACGCAACCGGGTCGTCGAACCTCTCCCCCGAATACTCCCCCCCGCACCGCCGTACGTGCGCCTCCGTGGCTCGCCGCGCCGTCTCCTCCATGGCCGCCTCGTCTACGTCTCCCCGCATCCACTCGCGGAGCGGCCTGCCCGCGATGCGAAACTCGCGCATGGGCTTCCATAGTTCCGTGAGGAGTCGCTCGCCCCGGCCGGCTTCCGCCTTGGCACATCCGTAGGCGAGCAGGAAGGTGGCGTAGTTGGGGGCCGGCTCGGTTGGGAACTCGGGGAGGCGGTCGAGGAGGAGCGTGCGGCATATGGCTTCGCATGTGCGCGCCTGGGTGCCGTAGGCGGATTTGGTGTGGAGGGGTTGGAGGTCTGGGATGGTGGAGTGTGAGTGGGTGAGGAAGTTGGTTCCCAGAGGGGGCGTGACGAGGTGTTTGTGGCCGGAGAGGCCGTCGACGGTGTCGATGAAGATTGCGCGAGAGGTGAGGACTTTGAGGTTGGGTGAGAAGGTTATGTTGGTGGAAGAGGTGCCTGCTGCGCGGTAGGTGGCCTTTTTCTTGTTCGGGTTTCCTTCCTTTTTCAACCTCTCTTCTGCGTCTAGGTTCATCAACCAGAGGCTGTCTTCGTTCACAAAGGTCCGGTTTGGCGCGTTGCGGTATGTGAAATCGGGTGCCCAGGACGGCAGATCCGGCAGCTGGCGTGGCGAAGTTGCTAGACAGAGGACGTCGAGGTTGCCGTACGCTTGGGCATACTTCTCGACGAAGGCGGCGTACGCCTGCCACGTCTCCAGAGTATAGTTCGGGCTTGCAATCGCGGAGCCCGTCTTCTCGACGAGGGCAAAGAGGGCGTAGACGTAGTCCCGCGGGTCCCTGGCAAGGAAGTTGTACCTCTGCGAGACGATGCTCCTGAGGCTGAGGCGCTGTTGCTGCTGGTACCACCACCGCAGATGGAAGCGGTTGTAGATAGTGTTGAAGCGTCCCGAGCGGTCACCGTCCATCCACACGCCCTTTGCTATCAAAGCTGACCTGGCAGTCGGCGTGGCCGAGCGCAGCAGGAGCATGGCACTCTCTAGCGACTCGCAGCTGATCTTTACCCTTCCAAAGGTGAAGTGCATGTTGCGCGAGGTGATTGTTTCCTGCAAGATCCACGCGCGATGCCACCACGGCCTGTCGAAGACGGCGTTCAAGGTTCTCCATTCTACATCGTGCTTGTCCCCCGTGGCCGCGCTCTCGAGCCATTCTACCGGGTTCGGCTGCGTCCAAGCCGTTCCCAGCTCCTCCAACCAGCAGAGCCCGACGCCGAGACCACCTTCGTCACCTTCGGGGCCGAGATAGGCGATGATTCGGTGAGCCCGAGCGTACAGGTCTCGCGTGAGGGAGACTTGGTGAGCCCGCTCGTGGAGGTCGGTCTGGTCGATGCAGAGGGCGTCGATCCAGAGCCACTGGTCGGACACGTCCTCGATCTTGATGAGGGACTCGATGGCGTCGTTGAGGTTGGGCGTGATGTCTAGGAACCTGCCGTGGACCATGATTCGGTGGAAGCCTGGTTTCGGGGTTCCCCATTGGTACGAAAGGGCCGTGAATGGCGGGAGGTCGGGGGCGTCGAGGGATACATGTTTGGTTTGGAAGTGCCAGTAGTACGCGGGGTTGAAGGGTTGCAGTGCTGGGTTGTCGAGACGGACTAGGCAGATTTGGCGGTGGTTTCTATCGAGATGGGGAGGCATGTTGGTTGGGTGAGGAGGGTGGAATGGAACTCTGCACTGCCACGCTGAGTATAACGTGGTTGCGTTATTTTATTGGCCATTTATTGAAGCTATGACAGCAACCTGGCAGCCCAATGTCACAATTGTGCACCTTCTCACCACTTTACCTGGCCTAAGCATCTTCATCCAACGGCCCATACGTAAACACCATGGCCCGAACCTCAATGCTCTGTCGTGGAGGACTATCTTCCGTCTGACCAGATTGCAAAAACGAAGTATGCGGCGCATCTATGTACATAACTAATGTTAGCAACCGACCACAAACTAGTGATGCCTTGTTAACTCACACTTCGTCACACCATCTTCAGAGTCGAAATTCTTGAAAACGGCAACCTCGTCGTCGCCCTGGTTGCTCATGTAGTACCACTTCGTCCCCGGCTCTTCGAGAACAAACGTCGTCCCGCCAGTGTACTTTCGTCTGATGCGATCCGCTTCGACGAGACTCGACGGGGACACGCCGCGTCCGTCGCAGAGGGCCAGAGGCCAGCTCTGCAAGGGGCCGTTTATGGGACGCCATATGCTTGAAAACAGTCAGCGAGGTGTGGTTTGCAAGAGTTGGGCTGAACAACTTGATGAGGCGGAGACGACCGCGAAGGAGTCGTTTAGCTTCGGTGGGTAGGTCCATGAATACTCTGTTCACTGCACCCTCTGTTGTTTGGTCTACGCATGTGAGGTAATGTTCGAGTCTGTCAGAGGGACATGGGAACTAACCGATGTGGACGGCTCCTGCAGGCCCGATTTTGGCGAGAGGGTCGTCGAGATCTACCACTTTGCCAGCCCTTGACGCAGAGTCACTGTCGCGTACCTATTAGCAATTGTCAGCTGGTTCTGTGTCGTCTAGGTAGTCAGAGGAACTCTTGGGACCTACAAGCCAGTTGAAGAAGTGAACCTTGTCAACACCATCAAGCACTCGTCGAAGCAGGGCCTCACATTCCGGGAGGTACTCCTTCTCCACGAGCGCCTTGTCGTAAAAGTCGGCATTCCGCAGCGAGCTGCTGTGCGTGACATGAGTAAAACCAAAAAGATCAATGTCGAAGGGCTGAGGAATGCCTCTGACGTCGAGGATTTCCTGCTCGCGCCCTAGGTGGTACTCTAGGTTGGTGCGGCGTTGGTCTTTGGCGTCTTTGGGCAGGTCGATGAGGATCTGGAAGGGCTTTTCGGTTTTGTAGGATTCCTGCCATTGCATGTAGGTGAAGACTGCCTTTTCCATATTCTTGGTCAATGCGAGGCCTTGTATCGGGTTCGATCTGGGCAGATGTGAGCTTCAAACGAGGTGCTTCGGCCTATATTGAAGTACCGAGTTGGCAAGGAAGGAATGGCGCCTTTGGGGCCCGACTTGATAAACTTCGTGGTGGTGCAATGTACACAGGTAGGAATCAACTCGTATCCAACAACGGGATAGTTCACCTAGAAGACGTCACACCGCCATGTTTTGTTTGCCAACGTTGTCATGTGCGCTGGGGCACATCATGTTTGCTGTCCAAGTTTGCCAACGAAGGATTCGAAGCTATCGACGATTGCTTTCGAAACTGGCCACCAACTGCAAGTTTGCTTCAACAGTTGCACCGGCTACTTCTGGATGATTCCACACCGACAATGAACTCGGATAAGTTTATGCGGAATGCTTCGTCCTTTATATATTTGGGTTAAAGAGCTGCACTTGGTCCATCTGCTTTCCCAAGTTCCAACACACTCTCGAGACCATCAAGCATCCACCCCGCGCAACCACCAGCACGATCTCTACCAGCTCGTCTTTACCCCTCCTTATGACGGATTCGCTGCATGTGAGTACATGGAAATGCGACCGGCAGGAAGACTGCGTTACTGACAGTTGACTCATTCAGACCGTCAAGACGGCCCAGCCTTGGGCCGAAGCCATCATGAAGAAGGCGGCCAACGACAGCCGATCACGCCCGTGGAAGGAGATATTCGCGGGTCATGAGGTCAACGAGGCGTCGGCAAAGATGGCCGATGTCATCGTTTACGACTTCCGAATGTCCCTCTTTTGATGGTGGAAGCGGTGGAGGTTGAGATGTAGTATTTGCCCTGGGTAGTTGGTAGCTGGGAGCTGAAACAAGTCCTGAGTCTATTGAACCATTATCGATGAAACTGTCTCTTTCTTGGCCTGATGCTTCTAATGAGCTTCGCTGTAGTCAATGTAGAAAATGCGTAGAAAGCGACGTGCAAGGGAATCATCCGATCCTTGGGTGATGTTGGTCCACCCTTGCAGTGTATCCTGTGAGTCCAGACTCAAACGATTGGTGCCCGCTCGATATGGAGAGAAATAACTCGAGGCATAAAAACAGATGACTCTCATTCTCGAGAATTTCGAGCTTTCACACATTTGTCACATCCACATTATCAAACTGCCGTCAACTCGTTCCTCCAAGTCGAGTCAACACATCTATCAGCCATCTTTAAACAACTCGCATCCAAACCATGGCAACCGACGGAGACAGAGCAGTAATCCCCGCCGACCCAAGATGAGCATATAATAATCCTTGACTTAGGTCCACGACGATGGCGACTCGGCATTTGAAGATGTACAGGCAGCCTCTTATCGCCACAAGATAGAACCTGGGAACTGACATAGCTTTGTGAGTAGGAAGCAGCGTCATCAACCGAAAGTGTTAGAAGCTCTATTCTCGACTACCGGAACGAAAACGGGAGAACATATCATCATTACAAGGAAGGAAGTGAGCAGAAACCCTCAACCCTCAACTTATGGTTCATCGTGCAGGCTGATCATTGTATTACCGAGTCAAGAATACAACCTTCCCAACGACGAGATAGAGAACGAAAGGCTGGGTAGGTGTGCCAAGCAATAAAACTTTTGTTAGATATGCGACTCACACGTTGACCTAACCCTTAGACCTCCAACACCATTTGTTTCTCCTGACCTTTGATAACAAACTCGGTCTCTCGCCCCCAAACCTCCCTGACTCCAAAGTCGGACGTGTTCTCGACTTGGGCACGGGCACGGGACTATGGGCCATTGATTTCGGCGACGAGCATCCCGAGGCCGAGGTAGGGATGTGCACATATCCACAGGTACAACTTGGGGCTTATTGCAAGACTAGATTATCGGCGTCGACTTGTCTCCCATCCAACCGAGCTTGTAATGTTAATCGAGTCCCGCTTCTTCATAGTCACTCACCGAGCCCAGTGTTCCCCCAAACGTTCGGTTCCTCATTGACGACATCGACGAGGAGTGGAACTTTTCTCAGCCGTTCGACTACATCCACAGCAGAATGATGAACTTTAGCATCCAGAACTGGCCCGAGTATTTACAAAAGATGTTCCAGTAAGCTTACATCCAGACTCCACATCTTCTAGACCTCTCTGACTTTGATAGGAACCTTGCTCCCGGCGGCTACGTCGAGCTCCAAGAAATCGACGGCTTCTACACCTCCGACGACGGCACCCTGACTGAAGACCACGCCCTATCGAGGTGGTGCACGCTTCTCGGACAAGCAGCCTCGAAACTAGGCCGATCGTTCCATCCCACCGACCAATTCGCCGAGATGATGACCGAAGTCGGCTTCACAGACGTGGTCGAAACCAAGTTCAAGTGGCCCATCAACCGCTGGCCCAAGGACAAGAAGTACAAAGAGCTGGGAGCGTGGAGTAACGAAAACGCGAGCCAAGTGCTCGAATCGGCGACGCTGGCGCCGTTTACGAGAGGTCTTGGGTGGTCGGTTGAGGAAGTTGGGGTGTTTCTGGTGGATGTTAGGAGGGATTTGAAGAATACGGATATTCACGCGTATTCGCAGATGTAAGTTGGTTTATTTGCCGGTTCTGATTCGTGTAGTTTTGGGCAAGGGCTGACGGATATACAGTCGTTCGGTTTACGGGAGAAAGCCTGAAGCATGAAAACACTTTGATGGTGTTTATTCGGGAACCGAGCGGCGACGTCGATGGCACTGGAACCCCCGGGTCCCGAGAAATAAGAATGTTGGACGTAGCTCTTCAAACTAGGTATCCTGAGCTCGCTCCGAGACACTCGAATTTGGCATCTATGGGGAGGAAGATTCTTAAGCAAGATAATTGTTGGATCATTATGAAAGAAAGTGCATTTGATGACGTATTCGTACATGCCTCTCTGGGTGGAAGGTAGGGTGTAGTACCTTCCGTTATGCGGTACTATTAACAATACCTATTGAAGGTAGTCAGCGACGGTGCTCAGATCAAGCCGGGTCTATTGAGAAAAAATTCATGTTGGCTTCGAGAAGAGAATACCATCAATCAAGAAAGAAGGTCTTCAAGTTGTCACATTTAATGATAGGATATATTCTTCGAAGCTGAAGCTATTATGGGCTGGTGGATGAAGCTGTACATGATGAAAATACAATACTTGCCTATGTATAATGTTGGAAGTTGGAGCTCAGGACATGGAGACTCGAAGCCAGGAAGTGACCAAAGTCGACTCTAACCTCGGGAACACAGTCACATAGACAGATGGTAAATACCACCACACGGCTCAAGTGGTTCCCGGAACTGAACCTCGAGAGCAGCCCGTGTGACGATTCTAGTTTTCTTCTCCCCTCATTTCTTCCCGTAACATGCCTTGTCTGATTCGTCCCTTATCCCAACCTCCTTTCTTTCTACCAAGCTTCGTCACGCCTTCGGATCTCGTGCGGCGGATCTCGTCCTCACCATTGTCACTAAGCCCGGATCTCGCTCCCCTCGCGTGGACCCGGCGTCGTCCGCAAGAGATGTGTAGCCGGGGTCTTGGACTGAAGCCGCTGTTATTCCAAGTACCGTTTTAGTAGACCAGGCGTCATTTCCCCGGGATTTGTAAACGGACCCTTACCATCACGACATCGAAAGCAACAAGTATAAGATGAAGCCGGAAGACCTTTTGCTTCTCCTGGCCTATCATCACTAACACCACCACACAATAACACGCTCAACTTTCGAAATAATGGGCGTCTTTACAAAGTTTCGTCTCTTCAACAGGAGACTCGCCCTGGCGTGCACGCTCGTGGCCGTGTCCACGTTCAACTATGGCTTCGACAACCAGGCGTTTGCGAGCACGCAGGCTATGGATGCGTTTGATAAGCAGTTTGGCGTGCTCAACGAGAAGACGGGCGTGTACGAGCTGGAGCCGTCGTGGTTGTCTCTGTTTAACAGTCTGAACTACATTGGCTTTGCGTTTGGTATGTTTGCCCATACTTATTTCTCCTCAACATTGGCCTGACCTTGTAGGTGTCATGGCTGGCAGTGGTATTTCCTCGCGATGGGGTCGACGATGGTGCATCTTCATCATGAGCTGCTATGCCATTGTGACGGCTACCATTGGCGTTACCTCGAAGCGTCGAGAACAGATCATGGCGGCTCGGGTGCTCAACTACGTCTACGTTGGCATGGAATTAGGCGTCGTCCCAACCTTTCAATCCGAGATTGGTACGTTACAAAAGGTCCAAAACTACTTCATCCACTGACACAAATAGTCCCCGCCCAAGCCCGAGGCCTCATGGTCGGCTCCTACCTCAGCCTCGCCGTCGGCGGCCTCGTCATCAACTCAGTCTGCTACGCAACCAGCTCCCTCCCAGACAACCGAGCCTGGCGCACCCCCCTAAGCCTCTTCTACATCGTGCCCACCATCGTCCTCAGCGGTATCTGGTTCATCCCCGAGTCGCCCCGATGGCTCCTCCGCAAGGACCGCGTCGAGGACGCGTGGACGAACCTGCGCAAGCTGCGCGAGGGAGCCTTTTCCGAGGAGCAGATGGAGGCCGAGTTTAGGGAGCTGAGGACGTCGTTGGAGATGGAGGTGGAGCAGGGGAGGTTTGTCGAGTTGTTCAGGGGGAAGAATCTCAAGAGGACGGGGATCGCGGTGGGTGTTAATTTTCTGATGCAGGCGAGCGGACAGGCGTTTGTGTCGCAGTATGGTGCTGTGTACGTCAAGTCGCTGGGGACGATTAATCCTTTTGCGTTTAACTTGATTACGGCTTCGATTAACATTAGCACTATGCTTGTTATTCTTGTCTTGACGGACACGATTGGTCGACGGTAAGACTATCTTGAACCACACACTTGATGTAGTTGCTAATCTATTAGGATCCTCATGATGCTCTCCTCGGCTACAATGACCATAGCCATGGTAACTATGGGCGGCTTGGGCATTGGAACCGTCACGGACGCTCGCAAGAACGGAATTATCGCCATGATGGCCTTGTTCCCTCTCGGCTTCTCCATGGGCTGGGCGCCGCTCAGCTACGTCGTCACGACGGAGATATCCGCTCTGCGTTTGCGCGATCTTACCTCGCGCGTGGGCTTTACAACCAATGTCATCATGAAGTAAGTTCCGTCTGATGCACCATGCATCATGCCCGATACGTCTCCAAGTTTGCTAACTACTCGCAGCTTCGCCGTCAACTTTTCCATCCCGTACCTCGTGTACCCCAAGTACGCGGGTCTCGGCAGCAAGGTGGGCTTCATCTTTGGGTCGCTCATGGTTGTCGCGGGCGTGTTTGTCTACTTTTGCGTGCCCGAGTGCAGGGGCAAGACGCTCGAGGAGGTGGATTACTTGTTCAACAATGGCGTGCCGCTGCGTAAGTTTGGAAAGACGGATGCGGCGGCTTTGATGGGGGCTGAGGGGAGTGAAAAGGCGGAAAAGTTGGAGGAGGTGCATTTGGAGAAGACTGGGAGTGGTGTTTAGGAGATTGGTGTATAGGGGCCTATGCGAGGCTTGTGAGCTGGGAGTAGGAGTGAGTGAGTGAGAGCATTTCAAGATTGGCTGAAATCAAGTGATTTTTCTTGTATCAGGTGTGTAAATCGCGGTGATCAATTCGGTGGCAAAATGTCTGTAACACGCCAATGCATTCTTGGTTGTGCTGAGTTGGACTGGATGAAGCTCAACTTCTCCCGACTGGACAGCTTCGATGAAACCAGCCTCAATCAGCTCACGATGCAAGGAACAATTCACCAGTGACGTCACATTTGTCGTCATAAAATCAGGTTATCCTCGTGGTTACCATGGCTAACGGGAATAGCAACTCGCCTCCGGACATCTCACGTCTCCAGAGGGCCACAGAAGGGGTCGCCTGGGAAATAAGCGATAATGCAACTAACTGGGCGGTGCAGCGGATAATTAATCGCATCGTCGCCGGGACAAATTGGCTCGTTCCACATCAGTTCTTCTCAAAGGCTCTCATCTGTTCACACACTCCCACGCAGCCAGCGCTGGCCGTACCGCTGCAAACATACATAAACCATGGATACCCCTTTACCATTACGAATACTCGGCATACTACTATCCCTAGTCATCCTGGTTAATGCCTCACTCGCCAACCTCCCCTACAAGACGGGCCTCGCCTATCTCGGCGACGAGCACGACGCAGACCGCGAGCTCATGCTCTCGGCCAACTCGACCGTCTCGTGGTACTACACGTGGTCTCTGTACTCGTCGGACGAAATCGACGACACCATCCCGTTTGTTCCCTTGGTCCACGGCCTGGCCGACGCGGAATCCGACGGGCTGGTCACGCAGCTGAGCGAGCTGTCTAAGAGCTCGACGCACCTCCTCAGCTTCAACGAGCCCGACGGGTCGACCGACGACGGCGGATCGTCCGTGTCGCCCGAGGACGCGGCAAAGTCGTACATGACGCACATTGCGCCTCTCAGAAAAACCACGAGCGAGAGGTCGCGCACCTGGCTGGTCAGTCACCCGGCCGTCCGCGGGTCGTCGCGGGGCCTCGAGTGGCTGCGCAGCTTCAACGCGTCGTGCTACGAGATTAGCGATTCCGGGTGTCCGACGGACTTTGTGGCTGTGCACTGGTACGGTGATGCGGATGGCTTGGTGGACTGGTTGTCGACGCTGCGGGGGTTCTACAACGAGACGAACAGGGACTTGAGCTACTGGATCACGGAGATGGCGCTTCCAAAGGCGGAAGAGGACGACACGCTGGCCATGATGAACGCGAGCATGCGGTACCTCGACGGGCAGGACTGGGTGCACGCGTACGCCTGGTTCGGGGCGTTTCGGGCGCACGAGGCGAACGAGTGGACGGGGGACAACGTGGCGCTGTTCAAGAAGAACGGCAAGTTGACGGCCCTGGGGGCCTTGTACTTGGGAGGAGAGGAGAGGGGGTTCACGGCGGGAATGTCGGGAGCTAGGGGGGTGAGGTCTTCTACGGTGTTATTGCTGGGGGTTGTTTCGGCGGCGGTGCTCTGGATGTGTTGATTATGAGTTATCATGGGATATATATATGATGAGAACTGGGTAGACTACTGATCCATCTCTCCGAGAAACGACCCCATGTCGGCGTCGGTGTAGGCGTGTATTTGAAAGTCGAACGGGTCGATGGGGAATCTCGCGTCTAGGTCGTACGGCACCGGGACTACGGCGTCTAGCAGGCCGGGGCCGAGGACGCCCGGAGTTTCAACCGGAGCGGTTTCGCCGGGATCGGGCATGGAAAACGGCCAGGCCTCGCTGCGGGTGGTGCCGCCGGGGGTAGACGTGTTTGCCGGCCAGGGCGAGTCGTCGGCGTCGAGACGGAGCGGGTTGACGGCCGGGTCCGAGTCTTCTTCGTCTTCTGGGGCGAAGGCGTGCTTGGAGCGACGGTGGACTTTTCCTTGGGGGGGTCTAGGAGGCTTAGTCTTCTGACATTTGAGACTGAGCGAGGTTTACTTACGGCGCGTCTGGTGAGCGAGACCGCGTGCCCAAGAGGGGTATCATCTTTTCGACATCGGCAATCTACACGATCAGCAACCTCCTCCAACCCGAGGCAAATCCAACTCACACATCTCCCAATCCACTCAACCTTATCCCCCGTATTCGCCGCAACCGAAAGCGCCTTTGCCAACTTAATCTTCACCTGCGGCAACGAATGCCCCCCCTCCGGCGGCAACAAGAAACACAAATGGTGAATAATCTTCGCACACTGATACACCGCCACCGCCAACGTGCTGCTCTCCACCGGCCTCCTCGTCTCGGCGTGATACACGTGCGCCCAAAACTCGCAGCTCCACACGGCGCTCTCCAGACACCGCTGCTGGCAGTAGTCGACGTACGCGCGGGGCGTGAGGCGCATGGCCTCGGGGGAGACGGACTCGCGGATGCCCGGGATGAGGAAGCGGAAGAGGTCGCAGCGGCAGAGGTACAGGAGGGTGTGGAGGACGATGTAGGGGCGGGCGTCGTCGGAGTGGGACATGATCATGAGGCGGTTGGCGTTGAGTTTGAGGTCGGGAGGGAGGGAGTCTTTGAAGGTCATGAGTTGTTGGTCGAGGGAGCGGAGTTGGTCGCGGGTTGGGTAGGGGCTTGAGCCGTCGAGGATGACGCGACGGGTGTATCTATAAAGTGAATAGGGGGAGATGTCAGAGTAGGGGGGAAACTCACCTTAGTATAGCATCTCGCAGGTCGAGCATCCTCATCAGATAAGCCAAAACATTCATCTCGCCATCATCCCCCCTATCCCTCAGAAACTGCATGCGCGAAGCCAAGCCTAGTTGAAAGTTCCGCTGACTATTAGGCAACCGTACGTGCAGCCGATGCGCGGGACAAACAGTCAAGTCCTCGATGCCCCCCGAAAAGATCCTATCAAACCGATAAATCGACCACATCAGCCTCCTCAGCGACTCCTGCCTCACGGCGTCCCCTGCGGGTCTCTCGTAGTTCAACCGCTTCGTGAAAGCCACTCTTGCAGCAACCGACAGCAGAACCCACACGTCGCCGGTGAACTTGAGCGTGGAGCGGAAGTGCACCACGAGCATCAAGGCTTGCAGGCTGGGGATGGTGGTGTCCCCGATGCGAGCCATGAGGTCTTGCTGCACTTCGTCCATCCACGCGGAGGCCGTGGGCAGGTCTTCGGGGGTAGATAGGCGGATGCCCATGGCGCAGATGGCTTTGAGGAGGTTCCCGTCGAGAGTTCCATCTGACCACTCAGCGAGGACGGTCGCGCGGTGGAGGAACAGACAGTCGATGAACTCGGCTTGGTCAAAGTAGGCGTGGATGTGGTCGCGAACCGATTCCCTTGTTTCCGCACCAAACGACCTGGCACTGTCAACTTGCAAAGCATCCGTCGTGACCAGCGGCGAATCGACAGAACCGTGCTGCTCTATCTGCGTACTCGCCGGCGACATGAGGCCTTCCGGGCCTTGATCTCTCCCCCCCAAAACACATTCCTGTCCGTGCGACTCGCAGCGTCGACACGGATGAGTCCCCGAGCATTTCGCCTTTGTCATTCGACACGAAGCGCATGCCCGAGCAGTCCGTCGTCGTTTTGTTCCCGCCTGCGTGACGTCTTGTCCTTGAAGCGCGTCGTCCAGAAGAACTTGAACCGAGACGTAACTGCAGGCCAAACCCAGCCGCTCGCAGCGCACGCAACCGGATTCACGACGGTCGCATTTGACCTATCCTCTGTCAGCGTCTTCGGAACAAGCTCGCCAAGAACTCACCTTTCGGGCCCGACATTGTCTGCACACGGGCCGTTTTGGCGACCCGGCTTCGGGCAGCTGAGTCTGGGGTAATGAGGTGTCGTCTGAGCTCATCTTGAACGGGGCGAGATCCGAAGGAAGGGAAAAAACGTGGGTGTCTTTTTGAGGGGGGTGGATCTCGTTTTGAAGGGACCAGGAAAACGTCTCGCGTCATTCCGAGGGGAATGGTGTCGGGCGAGATCCGGCCGAGGAGAGGACGAGATCCGGAGAGGGATTCGGATGGTCCGAAGGGATGACGAAGGGGGATGCAGGTCTGGTCTGATGGTATTAAAAGGGTCAGAGCAGAGAGGGGAAAGTTGGAGGTCAGTTCAGCTTTGAACAGATCCAGGTTTGACCAAGATTCAAGATCAACACAATTCCC
>JAMQMW010000203.1:0-10490 GCA_024115155.1 Thelonectria blattea
CGCTTCAACCCCTCCCCCCCCCCCCCCGGAAATGGTACACTGACTGTATTGTAAACAAAATACCCCAGAGCCATGGCTGAGTTGGAGAGTGTCTCTTGCGCACCTATCGCGACTAGTCTTGGCTTTTTTGTTGTCGGCGCTTGGATCTGGGGGGATCTAGGTAGGTTGGAGATGTATACTCCCGTCCTCTGGGGTTTACGAGGCCGCGAACCACGGGGCGTTGAAATGGTTGAGGATCATGCATCGAAAGTAACATTGATATGGAGAGATTGGAAGAGACACAGACGGGGGGCAGGGTCCAGCCTTGGAACGCATATATCCTGAGCAGTTCCCAGCAACTTTCACGTTGCACTTCCATCCATCCTCCACCCTCCCACAATCCCTCATCGCGTAGAAAGCTCACCATATCTCACCATGGCGAAGCTCCCCAAGATAAGTGCGTATCCGTACACCCAATCCCCCTCCCCTTCCCAGCACTAACCACCCTCCCCAGCAAACACCTACTTCGTCGCCTGCGTCGCCACCGTAGGCGGCATGCTCTTCGGCTTCGACATCTCCTCCATGGCCGCCATCGTCACCACGGACCAGTACATCGACTACTTCGACAACCCCAGCGGCGTCAAGCAAGGGGCCATCGGGTCCGCCCTGGCCGCCGGCTCCGTGCTCGGGTCGCTCGTCGCCGGTCCCATCTCGGACAAGTGGGGCCGGAGGGACAGCATCATGTTCGCCTGCGTGTGGTGGCTGATTGGCACTTCGGTCCAGGTGGCTACGAATGGGATCGGGTCGCTGATCGCGGGGAGGTTGTTGAATGGGATTACCGTGGGTATCACGTCTTCGCAGGTTCCCGTTTACCTCGCCGAAATCGCCAAACGAGTTGCGTTCTCCCCTTTTGTCCCCCTACTCTCCCATGCCTCCCTTGCCGTGACTAACTCAAACCCAGGAACGTCGCGGCCGCATCATCATCATCCAACAACTCGCCATCGAATGGGGCATTCTCATCATGTACTTCATCGGCTACGGCTGCGGCTACATCTCCGGCCCGGCATCCTTCCGCACCGCCTGGGGCACCCAGTTCATCCCGTGCGTCGCCCTCATCATCGGCCTGCCCTTCCTCCCGCGGTCCCCGCGGTGGCTCGCAAAAGTCGGCCGCGAGGAAGAGGCCATCCAGACCCTCGCCGACATCCAGGCCGGCGGGGACCGCTCCGACGCGCTGGTCATCGCCGAGTGGCGCGAAATCTCCGAGACGCTTGTCAGCGAGCGCGAGGCCGGACGCGGGTGGAGGAAGTTTATCAAGAATGGCATGTGGAAGAGGACCGTGGCTGGCTTGTCCGTGCAGGCCTGGCAGCAGGTGAGGCTCCGTTTCAATTTGGTAGACCTGCTGGCTGACGCAGTAAACAGATGAGCGGTGCCAATGTCATGGTTTGTAAGTCTCACCCTCCGGCTCCCCCACCGAATAACCTCCGGGTCCACCCCCCGCAGCCGGCCCCGCACGGCCCCGCACTGTCCGGCCTGCAGCTGAATTACCCTGGAGATTCGTGATGCTTCAAGCCGAACACTCCATTGAGGCTCACATCAAACCTATCCTTTACTTGCAAAATGCTGACTACCCTCCAGACTACATGCCCTACGTGTTCCAGATGGCCAACCTCACCGGAAAGATCAACCTCATCTCCTCTGGCGTCCAGTACGCCCTCTTCATCGTCTTCACCACCGTCATGTTCTTCTTCATCGACAACACCGGCCGCCGTCCGCTGCTCATCTGGGGCTCGCTGGGCATGGGCCTCTGCCACTTCGTCGTCGGTGGCATGCTCGAGAGCTACGGAAAGCCCGTCCCCGGCGGCGTCGAAGGCAACGCAAACGTGGTCATCCAGGTGACGGGATCCCCTGCGTACACCGTCATCGCCTTCAGCTACCTGCTCATCATCGTCTACGCCCTGACCCTGGCCCCCGTGGCCTGGATCTACGCCGCCGAGGTGTGGTCGACGGGCACCCGCGCGACCGGTATGGCTCTGGCCGCCGAGGCGAATTGGCTGTGGAACTTTGCCCTCGGCATGTTTACGCCTCCGGGCTTCCGCAACATCCAGGGCCAAATCTTCTACTGCTTCGGAGTCCTGTGCATCGGTTCCGCCGCCCAGGCCTTCTTCACGCAAGTGCCACCGGAGCCTCCTCTGTTGTCCTCGGTGCTAATTAGGCGAACAGGTATCCCGAGACTTGCGGAAAAACCATTGAAGAGGTGGAAGACCTATTCCGCCCGGGCGCCCTGGCTCCCTGGAAGACCAAGAAGGGCGACTCCCGACTGGTGGCCCAGGTGGCGGCCGTGCAGGAAGCCAAGGACAAGGGCAAGCTGGATCTCTTGGAGAGGGAGCTTCCTGGCGCTACCGTCGAGGAAAAGGCTTGAGCCGGAGACGTGGTGGAGGGAGAAATTGCTTGTCGGTTGCGTCGAGAGAGCGGGAGATTGTGCTTCATGTAGCTCAGTGTTGGCAGTACGAATATACATGTGATAGCTTTAGCACGCTGTGACTATTGGACCAGCCGCTGACAAGTGACGACGGCCCAACGCAATGGCAGAGGGCTGACAGAAGAGGCGCCAAAGCCGCAGGGGCATGGCCTGACAGGGGTCGAATCGAGCCCCGACGGGTTGTCCAAGCAATAGAGCGGGAGAGCCGTGGCGATTGCGTTTGATTCCTTCATGACTTGTTCTTCTTTTCTGGTTCGGGGCCAACCGGGCCATGTGAGCCATTTTGTTGGCTTGACACAAGCTGCAACGGGACGATCATCTGCAGGAGCGAAACTCATGCATTGTATACGGATATGTATTGTGCCTGGATTAATCCCGGCGCGTTTGGCATAGCAACAACCAGGACCCCTTCCGGGCGCGCCCCCTTTGAGATGCCATTCGCCGCTGGGTGCCTCGTAAAAGAGCTGCTACTGTCGTAGGAGTTATTCTGAGAGGCGGTCCATTCGAGAAGGGTCCTGGGTCCTGGAAGTCTTGGCCTCATCGCCCCTGGCAGGCGTATCCCCTTTCTGGTAGCCCGGATTGGACCTGGAGAAACCGGGACGGAGACTCCGGGGCAATTACGTCTTGTACGGAGTATTTTCTGTGTCTATTCAGCGCGAATAGCAGCGAGCCATCAGGGCTGAACCGACAGCATGGACCACGGCACGAGCATTCCAGCGGACTGCCAGGGGCGAAGCATGAATAACGTCAGCAAAAAGTGGGATTTGGGTGCAAGAAAGATTTTTTTCCCTGAAGGCGTCAGGAACCGACCGGACTGTCGGATCGAAGAAGGAGGGACGCGTTCCTCGTGGTTTGAGCGAGCTGACGATGAAGCTGACATGTTTTGTTTCAGCGGGAGGCTATTGCTTGGGTTGGGCGCTTGACTCGAGTTAGCAACCAGGAAGAATGGCGCTAGACTTTTATGTTCTTCGATGCTACTTTGGGCGGCACGAGGAGGGGATGTTCGAATGGGCCTTGGAGGCGTGAAGAGTGATAAATCTTAACGGGGCACCAGGGTTGGGGTTGTGTCTGTAGAGGATGGAATGGAATGTGAAGGAGGAGGAGGTGACTCGGGATTGATGGACTCTTCTGGGTTCCTTCCTCATGACATGTCATGGCTGGACCTGCCTGAGGTCTGAGGAGAATGAATGGAAGGAAGGACCCAGGTGGACACGACGAATGGACCACGAGCGGGAAGGCGCCAGATGTGCACGTGGTGTCAGCCACATTGAGCAGCCCGCGTCTGACCAGTGCGTGAGAATTTGCCTCAAACACCCACACAGCCCTGAGGCGTCAATTCATGCGCCGGAACACTCGACCATTAGGCACCCCAATACGCACCCTCAGGGCGCTGTTTTGGGTCATTCAGTGCACGTCACCTGTCATTATCACTGGACTCGTCCCTCCGCTCGCTTCTTTCTTCGCTTCCCTCGTCTCCAACGCCCGCGAAACGAACGACCCGAACGCCTCACGACTCAGGTTTCCCGACTTCTCCCTCCTTTCTTTTTCCTGTCCTCCCTCGCTCCCGCCCTCGCCCCAATTTCTCACCCCCTTCGTCCCTGCGCCCAATACTTCTTCTCCCTCATCCCTCCTTCCACCCATTTTCCCTTTCGTCCCTCCCTCCTCCTCCTCCTCTACCAAAACTTCAACCACAGGCAAACCGCCGAGATTCCTCCGCCTTCACACCGCCAGCCTAGGTATTCGAATCGGCTAGTCCTCGCTGAAGCTCCAGCTCCAGCTGCTAGCCATCAAGCCATCATCCTCCCCTTCGCCGAAGCTCCACCCCCGCCTTTGCCCTCGACATTGCACGCAATTCGACGTCTTGCGACTACGCACATCCCTCAGCTTCCCGCGGCATCACCACACGACGATTCCTTCGACGACAATCCTCGCACAGCATCCTTCTCCGAATCTGTCACCTTCCTCGCCAGCTCGAGGGCCGCCAATCCGCCCCGTTTGGTCAATAGCCCCCCCGCGAGCTGTCACCTGCCGCACCTCGCACCTCGCACCTCGCACCACTCTTCCCTCCCAGGGCATCGCGGAACCACCGTCTGTGAATCACCTTCGCATCTCCAGTCGCCTCTCGTACGCCCCCGATTGTGCTCCCTTCGACACATGTCACCCTAGACGTTCCGACGATCAACGGGTGGCCTGACGATCCATCCCACGATCCATCCAAGTAACTTCGCCATGGAGCCCGTTCCTGAGACGGAGCGGATGGAGGAGTTCCGGCGGTCCCCCGTTCCCTCGGTTCCCTCGGTCCCCGCCCTGCGCATCTACAACCCAAACTCGGCTTCCACGCTCGACGTTGACGTGGTCCGCAAGCCCAACATGAGACGAAGCACCGATCCCAGCCCCATCTCGCCAGCTTCGCCAGCCTCGCCCTCGTGGCCCTCGTCGACCTTCATTCCATACCGGCCCCGTAACGCCTCCCCGCTCTCGGGCGCCCACTCGCGATCTCGCTCCACCACCAGCCTCGCCCCTCCCATGTCCCGCACGCAGTCCATGCCCGGCGTCAACGGCTCTGGCCACATCTTGTACTCGCCGCAGCAGCGACGCCCTGCCAGCCCCTCGGGCTCTCCCAGCCGCGTTCGAATTCCCCGGAAGCCCATGGACGAGGCCTTTCCCCCCATCTCTCCCGTCCGTTCGTCGGTCCTCGAGCCTGACAGAAGACACGGCGAGAGGCGGAGTAGCTCTCCGATTCTCGGTGTCTCGACTAGCACTCCTGCCCGACTTCGCAGACCCTCGTCTCCTCTTCGGACAGTTACCCATTCGAGCACTGGATCTCTGAACACGTATCCGTCTACGCCGTCTTCCATCTCGTCCAGCTCCTCGTATCGGAGCTACGATGCCCTCTCGGGAAGCTATGGAACCGCCTTCTCCTCTGTGCCCTCCACGCCAACTTCGACGAGATCTCGTAGCCCGAGCATCTCCAGCCTGGAGACCATTCCCGACACGCCGGATGCCGAGGAGGCGGCGCTGGAAGCCGAGCGCATTGCGCAGCTCAAGGCGGCGGCGGAGGCGGCCGAGGGCGGCGACTCGTCGGAATCCAAGGGCCGGAGCAGCCTGGAGATCACGCGAGGCCGAACTATGAGTTTTGGCTCGAGAGACAAGCGGAAGCGATGGAGCGTCTGCGGAGCCGAACGACGAGGAGACCTGGATCTCGAGACGATCTGGGAAGACTGACACAACGAGAGACGGAACAAGGTCACATGATGATGGCGGAAACGGCCAAAGATTTGTTTTATCACGGATGCATCACGGGCGGCGGGCTGTTTATGGAATTTTCGGCATATGCATATTTGGTGCTCTCTTTTATTTAGCTGGCTCGGGGCCACGGCGGCGTTTGCGTGAGCCTGTTTTGATACCCTCTCGTGCACATTTGCATTGACGCAATACACGCACGCCGATTGATTTGGCGGTGCAACATTTTTGTACCCAAGTTATTAGGCGCATCGCAGATACTTAGTCGTTCCATATGGAAACTAACTTATGGTATTGCATGCCATTGCCACGCGCCCACCCACACTCGTTGTGCATTGCATGAACACCTCCGATCATGTCGACGAATCATGGTGTGAGTTCTATGTTTAGCTGCCCTTGGTGAGATGTGCCGGTGTTGTGTGAACCAACTCCCTTCAATATGCCCCACGACTATTCCTCGACCCCTTTGCAGGGAACAACAAGTCTATAGGGAATATTATCCCTCAGTCTTTAATAGTCGAACCCTTATTATTGAATCGACTCCTCGTAGGTCTTCCCTGGATTGTTGCGAACATGGCATATAAGACGGCGACGGTAGTCGACTTGGAGACATGATTCTCTCATCGACACACTCACCAGCATCTCTTCCTCTCTTTGACAACCTGCAAGAGCCTCTCCAAATCATCCAATTGGCCGTCCTTTCTTTTCCTTGACAACAATGCACCGAGCTACACTCTTCGGCGCCGCGGCGCTCCTTTTCGCAGCCGTCGAAGCTGCGCCCAAGGGGGGTTTGGGTTTATTCAACCGGGTATGGTCTTCTCGCAGGTTTACTCATTTCTTCTCAAAGACACGTCTTTGCTAATCGTGCTGGAAAAAGGTCAAATCCGCAAGAGACGCAGATGTACACCTGGAGCAAGCCCGGGATACTCCCTACGCCAAGCCGCCCGTGTATAACGTGACGACGCCGGTCTTGTCGACGAGCTCGCAGACGGGATCGTATAATGTCTGGGGCGACAACTCGACGGCGCTGGATTGTCCCACGGCTAGTTTGGTGGTCGAGACGATGACGGTGGATGTCACGGTTTTTGTTTCGGAGTCGTCGAGGTGGACGTATACTGCGCCGCCGGCCGAGACGACGAGTGAGACGGATTCGAGGGGGTATCCGATCTATGGTGGCGGTTCTACGGGCTACGGCGGTGGTTCGACTGGTTACAACGGCGGTTCTACCGGCTACGAGGATGTGACTTCCGTCGAGGCAAAGACGACGACTGTTGTCGATGTGAACGGGAGTACCGTGACGGAGGTGTACACGGTGCCCGTGTATCCGACCAATGGAGGCGGTGGTTCTGGTTCTGAGACGTCGACTTGCACAGACTCGACCAAGAGCGATGGATCGGGTACGCAAGAGCCTGTGGTTGATACGCCTACCTACACTCTTCCTACCTATATCCCTCCGACCTACACCCCTCCGACCTACACTCCTCCCACCTACACTCGTCCTACTTATACCCCCCCTACAAACTCTCCCCCAGTCTACTCTACGCCTTCTAATTCTCCCACCATCTACACTGAACCCACCGCCTCTACCCCCAGCGACTCTCCTCCCACTTATACTCCCCCGACCAACACTCCTCCCGTCGACACAACTTCTACCACCTCTACCGCCACGGACAGCTTGACGACGACTCCCAACAACACTCCAAGCTCCGCAACCACCACGCAGCTTCCAGCCACACCTCCCGTCGACACCACGTCTGCTTCCTCCGTCACCATAGACGGCTCAACCACTACCAACACCCCAAGGTCCGCGACCACCACGCAGCTTCCCGCTACTCCCCCAGTCGACAGCTCTGGCACCTCTAGCACCTCTAGCACCACCTTGACCGAGTCTACTTTGACTACACCTAGCTCCAGCTCCGCCTCTACACCCAACGGAGAGACAACGACTTCCAGTTCCAGCTCTCTCACGACAACGCCCACCTGGACCAACACTCAAACCCCCTTCCGCCCGTCTAGCTCGACCACAACCCCAGGGGAGACTACGACTACACCCGTGAACACGCCCGCGACGAGCACTCGGTCTTCTACTACTCCCACCACCTTGTCCTCTCAGACTACTACTACTACTACTACTCCTCGCGAGGATGAGACCAGCAGCACCTCGAGCTCGATGACCACGACTCGGGGGGAGACTACAACTACACCCGTCGACACTACGACTACTACCACGCCTGTAAACTCTCCTACTACGTCGAGCAGTACCGAGACCACGACGACTTCTACCACCCCCCGCGCAGAAGAGACAACCACCACGCCCACCACATCCTCGACTACTACACCCATCGAAACTACCACTACGCCCGGTGATATCGAGACCACCACCACGACCACCACATCCTCAACCACCACGCCTCTCCAAGAGACGACTACTACGCCAGTGCAGACACCTACGCCTCCCAGCCAAGAAACCACCACCAGTACAACCACGACTCCTCGCGAGGAGACCACGACTACGCCCACAACTACCACGACTCCCGGCGAAGAGACAACGACCACACCCACAACTACCACGACTCCTCGCCAAGAGACCACACCCACAACCACAACCACCACTACCCCCCGCGAAGAAACAACCACAAGCAGCATGACCACGACTCCTACGACTCCTACGACCCCCCCCGTCGTAACCTTTGGCACGCCCACGCCCATCCAGACGCCCTGAGCGACGACTTCTCGTCAGGATGAATCGCTAGTTGGGTGATTTGCTCTCCGCGATACGTGAAGCAAACAGCTGAAGAGGTCTGAATATTTGAAGGGGAGAATCATCTTCACCGGAATTTTCCAAGGGAGGTTTAATACTTAATGCGCAGGTATAGAGAGAGGGTGCTATAGGGCTTTTGGAATGGAGGGGTAAAACAGGGCAAGGATTGAGAAGGGATATGAACGCACTGGGATTTGGACTTGTTTATTGGGTTTCATTATAGGAGGAGACATATATATATAGTTCTCTAGGAAGGTTTATTTGTTATGCTTGCGGTTCTGATTCAATACCCTTTGGTCCAGTGAAGAATTATCTCAATAACGAATCTCTCTAACCAGTGGTATCCTACCTCAGTGTAAAAAGAAAGGGTCTTAGGTATTGGGTTACATATAATGCTTTAGCACGGCGACGGTCCTAATCTGCTCCCACAACTGCCCATATATTCATCCTTCACAAGAGTGACGTCGTGTTCTCAACGTAACAATACCCATCATCAAGTAGTGCGGACATCACATCCATTAACAAGCTCGTCGCGTTGCCCGTATATTTACCCATCAGCATTCCCTCGTCAAGAAGAACTCGCCATGTTCTAAACTGAACCAAGCTGTCCTCTGTGAAAGGCGCTCCTCGTTGACAAACTCCTCTATTATCCCGGCGGCTTCAAGCATATCCAGCCGGGACAGGTACCTCGGTAGATGCCACCCAGGTGGCATAGTCAAGGCCTATCGCAGCCTACCCCTGATCTCCGAGTGCCCTTCCATCACCAAACCTTGCAACCCTAGGTAGGACCCAGAATAGAACCACGAAAATCTGAAAAGCTTGGTTGAACCATGTTTCCATTGCTGGTTTCGCGTTACTCTCGGTGGGCGACTTCATTCACTAGCCATAATTTTCCAAACCAAAGCTTTGTTAGGACCAAATCTGCGGTTGTATGTGCTATAAAAGACCCCAACTCTTACGTGGCGGTCGTTTTCTGTTTGTGTTGGCTGCGTATACTCCTCCGGGGTCTCGTTGTAGGACTGCGCGAGAGTGGTTGAAACCGGCCCATTCGTTCTGGATCCGCGGCCGCGATGGTAAGGGCGCACTGGCTCGGCGAGTGGCCGTTCTGACTTCGGGCGAGATGCTTTGTGGGTTCTGGTCCTGAAATGTTCTCCGAGTCGAGCGTATCCATACACCCACCCGAGCGATCCGCACACCATGTCGGATCCTCCCATTCCGGAACTCGACGAGGCTTGGGACAGTGTTCTGGTTGCCGTGGCAAGAGTATGCGAGTTTCCAGGCCTTCATTCTTGGGAAAAAGGCGCATAGCCAGGAAGACACCAGGTCATCTACTTCGATCCTAGACGAAACGCGGGTACAGATACAGGACCGATTAATCGCTCGCGCCGAGATGGAGCGACTATTTAGAGGGCGCACCCTTCGAGTGGGATGGGTATATAAAAAATAGGACAAAGGGGGGGAAACTGCACGGAAAATTCCACAAGTCCTAGGGAAACCTATCAAAAGTCGGACAAAAGTCCCAACCCATGGCACGTCACGATACGCTGTGACATCAAGCCTGATGTATCGGTGCGACGGTGGTTGGTGTTTCTGTCTGACCTGGTGAGGTCTGGCCGGTGGTTTGTTTCGTGTCTCGGCATCCGTGGAGGTAGATAGGGGGAGTGGTACTGAGGGAGGTCTGGATGAGCATCTCGGCCTGTCTCTCTGTTGGAGTGGTTGGCATTGCCTTAGCAGAGAAACGGTATACAGTTCACAGAGTAGATACGTTCAGAAGGCGGCTTCTATCTGTCAGCAACATCACCACCATAGAGACCTCCCAAGTAGCGCATTCATTCATCATTTGAAAGTGTCTATCCACGTTATCCATGATACGGCCACCCAAAGCCGCCCGCCCTTCCTAGAACGCCATCGCTGATCAATTTTTCCTCTTATCCATCTATGCGTTCTCCATCTTCTCGTCCTCAGACCGAGCAGGCTCTTCAACCCGCTCCCCCTCGACAGCAACCCCGTTCCTCTTCCCCCCCTCAT
>JAMQMW010002021.1:3660-14750 GCA_024115155.1 Thelonectria blattea
ACAAAGGAGGCGGCGGGTCGAGGTTGGGATGTCCACGTCCCACGTCGGGCCGCGCAAGGGTGACGATTGCGTTGGTGGAGGTGCGTTGGGTGTGGCGATGGCGGCTTTGTTGCGAAGTGACTTTTCCCTTGCTCACTCTGGTTTGCTTTCTGTCAGTTGGAGAGAAAAGGGGGGGAGGAGGGAAGGGAGAGGGAGATCTGGAACGTGAGACGGGAAAGGGAGAGGGAAATGCGAAAAAGGAGGCCCATGGACTATGGACGGGATAGTGGAGCCTCACTTAGAAGAAGAAGCCGACGAAAAGAATGAGGTGGATGGATGAAAAAACGGCCGGGCAGCACAGCAGACTGCAGGTGGTCCAGGCGGTCAGTTCCCACTGAAGCGCTTGTACGGATATGTATTCGTGCATGCTCGGTACCTGCAGTATCGATGAATATTTCTGGCATGGAGGTTGTACAGCCGCCCATCATCATTACGTCGCATCTAATCATCAGCAGGACCCTGGACGGGCTGACGAGAGGCTGGGGCTGTTTGGGGTGGTGGTGGTGGTGAATGAGTGCTCCTTTCGACCCTGACTGGCCACGCACGGTCCTGGTAAAGAGCTTAGTGTGCTCGCCGCTCTAGCTGTATAATTCGACTGGTCCAAGCTTTTAATACCTGCTAATAAGTTGTGCTGGTTGTGCACAGGTCCAACCAAGTTAAGGCACCGTTGTGCCGAAAACGGTCGGCATTCCCCTCATAACGGACGTGCTACGTATCCGTACTTACCTACACAATATAGTACCTAGTTATATATATATATATCTCTCTGGAAATATGTACGTATATATCTATCTATTCGCTAATATAGGCTCTCTTCCCTACAGGTAGTTATGCAAGCTATAGCAACTTAAACGAAAGGTAAAAAGGCCCCGCACTCAGCAGGCAACCTGACATGCCCGTCTCGACGGCAGGCCCCTCCAGAGTAGCCACAGCTTGGAAAAGAAGAGGTCGATGTGATGGGCTCGGACAGGCTCGTCGGCATACATCATGGCACGGAACCGTCAGAGGGAGGCCATTGCTTTCTGCTATGAGGGAAGGGTTTGGGGCTCGAGGCTTAAGGCACACATAAACGGCGACGGGGATAATGATTGATTGGTCCAGCAGCGCAGAGGAAAATCGAGACATGGAACTGCCAACACGGCTGTCTGCAAACCAGAGGCAAGGAAGGACTCAATTGATGCTTGCTTCCCAACTGTAGTGGACCGCCTGCAGCCCTTTATGCAGGTCCCGTGACTTCCATCCGTTGAAAATCAGTCGAGGTAGGCGCCAACGTTGGTTGGTGCCTACCTCACGAGGCAAACCAAGCCTCCTCTTCATCCCAACTCCCATCCGTCATGAGTTCCAGCCTTCTTGGCTCAGACGAATCGCAAACATGGAGGCCCTCGGCGTCGCCCTCAATGTCATCACTGTCATCGATCTGTCCGTCAAGGTCGCCAAGCTCTGCTACGAATACGCTCAAGATGTGAGGGCTGCCAAGTCTGACATTGATCGGCTCTGCAAAGAGGTGAACAGTCTTCAAACAGCAACCGAACATGTCCAACGCTTGCTGGACGAACCTGGCGGTGAGAAGCTGCGCAGCTCCCAGAGACTTGGCTCTGTTCTCCAAGACAGTTGTTCACACCTCCAATTCATCGAGCAGACCTTACGGCCACGGAAATCTCGCAAGGCAATGAGCCGACTGGGGCTTCGCGCTTTGAAATGGCCTTTCCAACAAAAAGACATCGAAAGCTCAATTCAGAAACTTGGAGAGCACACACAGATTATCATGCTTGCCTTGCAAGTTGATCAAACGTAAGGCAAACCCCCCAGCTACTCCCACAGTGACCGCTAACGTCATCTCGACCAGGTCCGTTCTTCTCAATGTTGACCAAAAGGTAGCTGAACTTGACCTCAAGTCGGTGCTTGGCGGCCTCCCCGTCGCTTCAGGGGCTTCGTTCGACTCCTATGCCGAGGAACACAACCCCTCTTGCACGCGCAACACTAGAGTTGAGCTCTTGCAACACATATCTGCATGGGCGAAAGACCCAGATTCCGAGGCCATTTTCTGGCTCAACGGCATGGCTGGAACCGGCAAATCGACCATATCTCGCACCGTCGCCGCGTCTTTGGCTGACTCGGGTCATCTTGGAGCGTCTTTCTTCTTCAAGCGAGGGGAGGCTGACCGAAGCAACTTGTCCAAGTTTTTCACAACTCTCGCTGCCCAGCTTGTAAAAACAGAGCCATCCATGGCCAACTCGGTAAAGACAGCCATCGACGATGACACAGGCATTGCCGACAAGGCATTACGAGAACAATTTGACAGACTCATACTGAAACCACTGTCAGCGATCCCCCAAGAGACCTGCGGGCCCAGGTCTTTAGCTCTTATTGTCGATGCTTTGGACGAATGCGAGGGTGACGAAGACATCGGAGTTCTCATACATTTGTTCTCTCGTCTCAAAGCAGCAGCATGTGTCCGCCTGAAAATCTTCGTCACGAGCCGACCCGAGTTGCCAATCCGTCTGGGATTTGATGCCATCCAAGGCCAGTTCCATGGCCTTGTTCTTCACGACATACCGAAACATACCATCGAGCAGGACATTCACACATTTTTAGTAAAGGAGCTCATTTCTATCAGAGCCGACTACAATCGATCCGTGTCAGAAAGCCGCCAACTCGCTCCCGAGTGGCCAGAGGAAGCCCATCTCCGAACGTTGGTGCAGTTGGCAGTCCCTCTCTTCATCTTTGCTGCCACCGTATGCCGATCTCTCTCTGATCGTCGATTGGGAAGCCCGCAGATGCAACTAAAAGAGATCCTTGAATTTGAGTCCGAGAGCCAGACATCGCAACTCGATGCCACATACTTGCCTGTCCTAAACAAACTCACCCGAAACTTGAGAGGCAAGCGGCGCGATCAAGTTGTTCAGCGGTTCAAGGAGATAGTCGGCTCCATCGTGCTCCTTGAGAGCCCGCTCTCTATTTCTGCTCTGAGTCGGTTGCTTGATACCCCAAGAGACACAATCGAGAGCCAATTGGACATGCTGCATTCGGTTCTCAGCGTCCCATCAGACGAGTCACCTATCAGGATCCTCCATCTTTCTTTCCGTGATTTCTTAGTGGACTCGGAAAGACAAGAAGCCCACGTATTCTGGGTAGATGAGAAAAGCGGACATCACCGGCTGGCTTTTGACTGCATTCGAATCATGGAAAGCAACCTTCGTACCGACATGTGCCGTCTGGTAGAGCCAGGCACAAGTCGTTCGTTGGCAACCTCGGATCTCGTCTCTCGACTCATTTTGCCGGAGGTACAATATGCTTGCCTCTACTGGGTCGACCATATGCAACAGGCGGAAGTCATTCATGAAGATGATGGACCACTTCACGGATTCTTGCTGAGACACTTCCTTCACTGGCTAGAAGTATTGTCACTCATTGGCCGAGTGTCAGAAAGCCTTCGCATCATTACGTCTTTGCAGTCTCAAGTTGCTGTAAGCAGCTGAAAAGAGCCACTCGACTGTTGGCATTGCTAACAAGACAATAGTCATCAGGGGGCGGTAGCTTGGCCGACTTTCTCGAAGATGGCAAACGGCTGATTCGCTCCAACATGTCTGCCATTGACTCGACACCACTCCAGATCTACTCCTCGGTCCTTGCTTTTGCTCCTAAAAGGAGTCTTGTCCGCCGCACATTTCAACATCATCTCACTCAACACTTCTCGGTTCTCCCGGTCACTGAAGATAATTGGACCCCGTGTTTACAGGTTCTCCAAGGCCACAGCCAAGGCGTCGTCATGGTTGCGTTCTCACCCGACTCCAGGTACATCGCATCAAGCACGTGGTTCCAAACCGATAGTATGCGAGTATGGAAGTCCGACGATGGGCAATGTATACAAGAATTTGTGGACACGGAAACATCAGGGCACTCTGTGACGCATGTCGCCTTCTCACCCGACTCAGCGTCGCTACTCACAGTCAGTAGTTCTGGCAAGGTACGACGCTGGAACCTTCAGAGTGGCGAGTGCATCAAAGAACTGGAGATTGCCGATCACCAAGATGGGAAAAGCGCAGTCTCGCCCAACATGCACGACTTGGCAATCAGCAAAGGAAATTCTATATCTCTCTACCGTATCGACGAGAGCCAAGTCAGCCAACGCATTCGGGAGCTTGTCGGCCATACAAAACCTGTCAATGTCATTGTTTACTCTGCCGACGACAAGTACTTGGTTTCGGCTTCCGATGATAGGACGTTGAGAGTATGGAATACTCACGATGACGAATGTGCCCGTGTCCTTGAAGGCCACACCCTTCCGGTTCGTTCAGCTACGATATCACCCAACTCGGCACTTGTAGCGTCGTGTTCCGTTCATAACGTGCGAGTGTGGGATATCGAGACCGGCGAATGCATTCGGCTGATCAACCGGAAAAGGACGATTGGAGACTCGGTTTCATTTTCCTACGACTCTACGCTTTTGGCGTCTCCTTCAGGACAAGAGGGAGCCATCCGGGTTTGGAGGGTTGATGACGGTCAATGTGTTCAAGTACTGGAGGGCCATGGGAGTTTCGTGCTCGCAGTCTCCTTCTCTCCCAGCTCTCTCTCGCTGGCCTCAGCTTCAGAAGATTCTACCGTACGGGTCTGGGCAGTGGACCGGGTCGGAGATGGTTCAGCTTCTGAAAGACTGCGCGACTCAGAAAAGCGGCTCGTACTGTCGCCCGACTTGACACTCTGCGTGTCACTATCAAAGGGGGGGACTCAAAAATTGTGGGATATGAAGACCGGAGACTGTATCATGGAGCATCAGGGTGGCAGGGCAAGGGAGAGGTTGATTGCATTTTCCCCAGACTCAAAGCTGTTGTCATTGGAATGCCAAGGGCCCGACTACGTGCAGGTTTGGCGGACTGAAGACCGCCAATGGATTTCAAAACTCAAAGGTTCGATAGGGGAGGCGTCGTCGGTGGTGTTTTCGGATGGCTTTCCACTACTTGCAGCGGCTAACGATGAAGACCGGATTCGACTCTTGCGAGTCAACGATGGCGCATGCGTTCAAGAGCTCGAGTGCCCTCATGGAGACACGATACTATCGATGGCCTTTTCTCCCGACTCAGCTCTATTGGCAAATAGCGCAGTTCGGGGCAGCTCGCGGATTTGGAGGGTTGATGATGGAAGTTGCACAGTTCTCGAGGGAGCCGTTTGCGAGGCCATATCTTGGTCTTCGGATTCGACTCGAATAGCGTCAGGCTCTACTGATGGAACTGTTCGCGTCTGGCGAGCCGAGAACGGCGAGTGCATCCAGAAATTCTTCCAACCGTCTCAAGTGCGTTCTGTGCTGTTCTTGCCAGAATCGAAAACCGTTGCATCAGCCCATTCCAACGACAAGATCATGATTTGGCAGGTTGGTGAGGAGAACTGCATCCAGGAGATTGCAGCCATCCGCAACCAACGCCTGCGACTTCACCCGAACAACTTCGATATCCTCACGGAGCACTCTGTTCTCTCCCCTCGACGCTCGGATCCAACGGTTGGAGACGGCCCTTCGTTGCCCGCGTATGAGGAGTCTGGTTTTGGGATCAAAGCGGACGGTCGCTGGATCACCTGGAAAGGAGAAGACAGGTACCGCGTTCCACCGACATATTGGCCGTGGGAGGTGGAATGGCTGGTTTCGGTCGTGACGGGATCTACGGTGGTGATGGGCCGTGGAAACCAGCCCGTTATCGTAAGGTGCAAGGAGCTGGAATAGTTGGATACTTTTCGCTAGCGATTCTATAACAATCGTGTCAGTGCTGATCATCTCCTACCTTTATCTGCCCACCTAACCTCTCATACCAAGCTCAGTTCCCTGCCACATGTACACAACTCTCAGACGGACGGGAAACGGATCCGTGAAAAACGGTCAGTCAGGCTATCCTTTGTTTTTCTCCTATCCGCCCGTAACTATCCGTAGACGTCAAAAAAAGCTACCGTAAAAGCGGCGTCAGATCTAACATGACCGGCGCGCTGCATGACGGCCGTTAGTCGACATGTCTCGGGTGGCGGAGTCGATCCGTCACTTGCAATTATAACCCCCCTTCTCAGCATTCTAGGGGAAATCCCCGGTAACGAAGTTCATGTCTCTTAAGTTTTATTTATAGAAGGGCAAACTTGCACTGCGCCTTTGATTCCGGGCTTCCTTTGGGCCAAAACAGCCCGTGCATGAGGTCGCGTGGGGAGTGAGACTTGTCAAGCTGACGGGCTTTTTTAAACTACCAGATGATGGGGGGGTACTCTAGTGTTGGATTGGTTCATGACGACGATTTGTTTCATCCTCGTCGCCCATGCTTGAAACAATGTTCATGCTGTATGTCCATGCTCCATGTCCATGCGACTGTTTGCCTGCCGACGCTGACGAGGCGGGCGAGCATCATGCGGCTACAAGAGCAGCGCACGCGATACTCGGTCGATACCATTCTTTTATGCCTGCCGCCGGTGGCTGAGAGCCCCTCGAGCTCGGCCATCGAAAAAATGACGGGAAGCGGGCTGTGCGATTGGGCTTCACCGCACCGGGCCTGTGGCAGTTCCGAGCTCGAGAGACAATGAACCAATGAGGCACTTTATAGGCTCGACAACGATGACTTGTCCCGCAAATGGACGGAACCGTTGCTTTAAAAATAAAACGCTTTTGAGATCCGAAAACGACTCCGCGAGGACGCTACAGCACCTCGCGCATCTGGTCATAAATCTGCTGCCCCATGGTCCTCCGTCTCTCGGCCTGGCCATCCCCCGCGGCGGGAGCCGGCTGAGCGCCCGTAGCCGTCGCAGCCGTGTCCTCGCCCTCGAGCCGGCGCCGCAAGCCCTCGAACTCGGCGCTGCGCCTCTGCGCGCTCAGCCCGACGACCCAGCCGGGCACGCGCCAGCGCACCATGCCGGCGGGCAGCAGGCCCTCGCGCCACGAGTACCCGACGACCCAGCCGACGGCGGCGCCCAACAGCGAGCCGGGCCACTGCAGCAGGGCCAGGTGGAGGGCGATGGCGTACTTGTACGACTTGTCGGAGAAGGTGAGGCCGCGGAAGGCCTGGCTCGTCGGGGGCGCCTCGGACCGGGCCACGCGGTACTTGTACATGTGCGGCACCATGGCGTGGTATTGCGCCAGGACGGCGTAGACCATGGGCGTCGGCCCCGCGGGCATGTAGTTGAACCAACCGGCGGTTAGGGGCCGGAGGACCATCATGATGAGGGGGGGAAGGACCGAGGTGAGCAGGAATGCGACGAGGAGGAAGGACTAGACGGATGCGAGAAGCCGTGTCAGCTAAACGAATGACGTATAGGTACACCGACTCGCCCCCGGTGGCAGCGCAACGGGAGCGGCAAAGAAAAACTCACGGCGAACTTGCGAGACCCCCACAGGCGCTCGACGATGCGCAGGTTGTACAGGGTCATGGCGGCGAAGAGCACCTCGACCGAGTTGGCATAGCACAGCTGGTATGCGAGCAGGCGCCAGAACTGGCGGTAGCGCCAGATGTGCACGTCGACGAGGATGTAGAAGTAGTGCTTCATGTCGAGGATGCTGGCCAGGACGGAGCCCGCGACGAGGCACATCACCGCGATGCGGGTGACGGGGGCGTTTGTGAAGGACATTTTTTGTGGTTTTCGTGGTCGAGATTCGATGGGGAGAGGGGAGGTGAGTTATCGGGTCATGCTGTGTTGGATCGTCTCTCGACAAAGGACCAGCCGTGTCGATGTCGATGTGCGCAAGGTACTGATCATTCACATGCTGTCATCTTCAAGAATCAATGGGGAAGCTTGAAGCTCAAGGTGGCATTTTGGTATCACGTGACACGGCTAACGGTGGGGAAACGGGGGGGAAGGAACCAGGGGTGTTTCCTTCTCCAATTGAAGTGTGTGATGTTGTGCAAGTGCAGGTGCAAGGGGATGGCGGATGACAAAGGGGGAAAGAAGGATGGAGGGAAGAAATCTCAGACATGTGACGCTCGTCATAAATTATTAGCTGATTCAGGCGCAAAACACCAAAAGCACCAATTCAAATTCACCATCGTTGACCACAATCGCCACGTTCCACGACGGGCCTCGGACGGGAATCGCTTTCGATGAATCCGGGCGGGATCGAAGGCGAGTCATCGCGTGGGAGCGGAGTGAGCGTTTGACGTTTGGCGTCGGCGGATGGGGAATCGATCCTTCACTATTAACGGTCAGCACCCTTTGGGCTTCACAGGGGGGGAACCCTTCGTTGACTCGTTGACAGGGGAAACCATTTGCCGTCCATCGCATAACTGCGGATATCCCGATGACAATTAATGGCCGCATTGCACAAAAGAAAACGTCGCACGCTCGCTACGTACCGAACAACGACGACGCTCATCGATCGAACTCGGCTCGGCCAACTTGCTAGGGACAAACCGGCATCAACCTCGTCCGCCCTTCGGTCCTCGGTCCGCCCGTCCCAGTCCCCAAGGACAAAATCTATCACAAGGACCCAGGCACCTAAAAGACCAATCCCATCAACCATGCCGCTCTCCAACTTTGGGTCTCTCTTCCTCCACCACATCGTCTTCATCACCCACCTCATCTACTTCCACATTGCCTTCTCGCACATGGAAGAGGCGGCCATTGTGGTGCTCTACTTTGTATACAAGCTGCTCGCCCGCCCGCCCGACGACCTCGACAGCCCGCCGCCAGAATGGCCCCCTCCCGTAATCGAGTGGTGACGCGTGGAGGGGCCGGACCCGGAGACGGAGACGGAGACCGAGCCGGCGTCGGAGGCCTCGCCACAGGGACCGGCTACGAGTCGCCCTCGGAGGACAACGTGCCGGCGTTTCTGGAGCCGCCGCCACCGCCATCGCCGTCCACCACGGGACTTGCCGTCCCGCCCTTGTCCGTTTCGCCGCCCGGTGCTCCGAGGCCGCTGCTCGTTCAACGGTCTTCCTACGTGGCCGTGGCCGTCACTACGTCAGGGCCGTCTCCGGAGAACGGCCGCCATGCGCCTCCCGGAGTGAGTCGAGGTTCGAGCCTCAACCACGTCATCGCCACTGTCGAGAAGACGTCCGGTAGTCGCAAGGTCGGCATTCGGGATCGCATTGCCTGTCACCAATGGACTTATTTTACAATGGTACGGATACACCCATCCCTCCTGGTCCCGTCCTAGATTGCGTGCTTAACTGAGACGTACCTTTCAGACCATGTCAACTGGAGGCATCGCCAACATCATGCATAGCCGTGAGTGCACCCGCATCCATTCCTCTCTTCTCCCGTCATGCTGGCTGACAGTTGCTGGCTCGTTGCAGTCAAGTGGCACACGTCTTGGATCCGAGGCATCGGCGTTTTCTTCTTCATGCTTAACATTGCCCTCTTCATCACCAACTGCGTCTTTCTTGTCATGCGCTTCCGCCTCCGTCCTGGCACTTTCATCCGTTCTTTTACCGACCAGGTCGAGTCGCTTTTTATCCCTTCGTTTGTATGTCCTCCTCTCTCTCTCTCTCGAATGGGCATGCACTAATCTCTCACAGTTTGTATCGTGAGTGTTCATCTCCGCCACCCGCAAGTTGCGTCCTAACACTAGCCAGCATTACCGTCATCCTTATCAATGTCTGCCAGTACGGGATCCCACACTGCGGTCCTTGGCTGGTTCACACGATGGAGGTTGTCTTCTGGGTTCATGGCGCCATTAGTGTTTGTGCCAGCGCCGGACTCTACCTCATTCTTTGGTCCACGCTGTACGTCTGGAGACGAGTAACCTCCATGGTCTTGTTGTCTAACCGTTAACCCTCCTCGGCCAGCATCTTCCCCGTCCATACCATGACTCCAACTTGGGTCTTTCCTGCCTATCCCCTCCTCCTCAACGCCCCCTTCGCCGGAAACCTGATCTCCGCCGCCGAAAAGTCCGGATACCCTCTCTCCCTCAACCCCACCGCCATGGCCTTGGGCGCTGCCACCCTTCAGGGCACTGGCTGTCTTATTGCCTTTATGATTTCCGCTGCCTTCATCTACCGTCTCATGACGCAGAAGCTGCCTCGCGACGCCCAGAGGCCAGGTATCGTGAGTTTCTCCTCCCTAACCGGTGCAGGTGACTGTCGACTCACAGCCCGAATAGTTCATGTCCATCGGTCCCTACGGCTTCACCGCCGCCGGCATAGGTTCGTTTCCTTGCTCCCCCGTGCCTGTCCTTATCTCACATCTTCTCCAGCTCAGCTCGGCAACCAAGCCGAACACATCATCCCGGAGACCTTTATCGGCACCCCCAACATCGCGCCCATCATCAAGGTCGTCTCCATCCTCGTGAGCCTCTGGCTTTGGGGCCTCGCCATGTGGTTCTTCATCGTGTGCGTTGGTGCACTGTGGAAGTACCTCCGCACCGGCAGCAGCATCCCCTTTCAGGTGACGTGGTGGTCCTTTGTCTTTCCAAACACTGCCCTCGTATGTTCTGTCTCCGGTTCCGACTTTGGACATTGTGGCTGACGTTTCCAACAGATCACGGCCACGGGCGTCATGGGCGACGTATTCGAGAGCGACGGGCTGCACATCTTTGCCTGCGTCATGACAATTGCTATTACCATTGTCTGGGTCATCATCTTTTCCAAAATGATCTGGGCCCTCAAGGCTAGGAAGCTCCTATGGCCCAAGAACACCATTTAATGTTTTGTCTGCCTACCTTGTTATTCATATACAGATACCCCCCCTCGTGTCACCTTGGCGAGAGGTTTGGTTTCCATATACCTACTAGGTGTGGTTTGTATTTACCTACTTTTCTATTCTTTGGAGGTCTTTGTGGTTTTTAGCCGTCTCTTCGTCTTGAGACTATATGTTATTAGATATGGAGGATATACCACATCTATTCTTGCGGAATGGCATTGAGGATTTGACAATTACTTAGATGGTCACTTCATTTTGGTAGACAGACGCATATCGAAACCATCCAAGCGGCATCATGGCCCGATGGTTCGAATAATACCAGCTTTTGCTTCTCCAACACTCTTCATTCTCAAACACTCTTGCAACAAGTGACTGACTGCTGTTTATTCCTTATTTCAATCCCGTCGTGATGATTCAGCTATGCCTACTTGGTATATAGTAGTTCAACCAAAAAA
>JAMQMW010000204.1:0-25351 GCA_024115155.1 Thelonectria blattea
AAAAAAAACCCCCCAAGTTACGCCATCCAGTCTATCAAACCAAACTTGTTGTCCACCGCTTTTGCCATCTCAATCGACAAGTCGAGAATCTTCATCTCGTCATTCGTCAGGTCCGACACCTTCGTCCCCGTCATGCAGCTCATCTCCCTCTTCGATCCGCCCTTGTGCCACTCCTGGTCGATCATCCAGTGTGTCGGCACCTCGAAGACGCTCTGGTTGGCGATCTTGTTCTTGAGCAGGCCGCCGTTGTACCAGAGGAGCTTGTCGGCCTGGTCGACGTGCGCGATGACGAAGCTGCACACGGTTCGTTCCGTCTCTTGCACCGTTTTGTCCGCCACCTTCTCGTCGCCTTCCCCTTCGTCCCTCTTGTCGGTCCCATCCACCTTGAGCCAGCCGACGATTCCGCCGTAGTGAGGAGAAAAGGCGTAGCTAGACTCGGTGGCCTCGAAGCCGATCCACCACGTCTCCTTGTCGCCGTAGGTAATCTTGTACGTCCACTCCTCCCGGACGTCGTTGGAATTTTGCCATCCTATATGCAGCAACCCAATCAAGACGTCCAGACGAGTCTTGTCCACCAGCACGAGGCCCGAATCGCCCTCCTCCGAGTAGCGCTCCGTCCAGACCTTTGACTTTTCCGCCTCCTCGCTGGGGTGCTTGAGCTGTTCGTGCCACCAGTCTTGTCGCTCGGGGAAGCCGCCCTGCCATAATAATCGGTCGTGGAAGAGCATGACGCCGGTTTCCTTGTATCGGTCTTGTTGGAGGAGTTGTTCGGGATCTTGGAGGAAGACGGTGTCGGCGTCGAGCAGGATCACTTGGTCGAAGTGGCTGGCCAGCGCGGCAAAGGGCTTGATGGCCCATCCTCCCTCGGCCAGTTTCAGGGTTTTGTCGTCGAAAACGGTGAGAATGTCGAGCAGCTCAATCTTTCTGCCATCTCCGGCTTCCTGGAGGGCTCGTCGTCCTTTCGGGGACAGGTCCTTGTCGCCCGCGTAGACAACTTGAATGGGCAGTGTCGTCTTGTGTACTCGAGTCAGGGATGCAATCAGGTGGCAGGCGAATCGTAACGTCTTGTCGCCCGTGGGGATGACGATTCCTGCCGTTGGAGTGTCGGACGTGACTATTTTCGTATCGTTGTTCCTAAGACCGATTCGCGATCGAATATTGGCCAAGGGAGGCGGATATTGGGCAGCCTTTTCCCCCGATGGTGACTTTAGATACGGGAAGAGCGATACGGCGACTCGCTCGACGAGTTCGGCGACAACTTCTCGATCCTTCTCGTTCTTGGTCTTCCCCTCCTGCCTATCGGCCTCGAGTTCGTCAATCCATGATCGTAGAATTCGAGCGCGCTGGCCGAGCTGGCCAAAAATATCCTTGTAAGGCGGGGCCAATGGATAATCGAGGAAATATCGAGCGCCGAGAGCGATGGGCTGCAGGCTCTGCAATGCCGGATCGGTTTGGCCCTGAATTCGGTCAAAAGTGCTTGGCGTTTGTTTGTGCGGGACGGGACCGGCGTCACCAGCGTCCCAATATGTGAAGGCGACAAAGATGAAGATCCAGATGAATCCGACGGCCGAGATGGTCTGGAACGGCGGGGCCTTGAGTCGCAAGACTGTTGGCATTGCCATCGTGAGAACACGAACAACAAAAGGAAGATCGAGATGGAAGTTTTGGGATATTTCCGTGACATGCGACCGGGCGCAGGTACTTTACTTAAGGAGGGGACCGATACGAACGGGAGGCGCCCGTTGGAACTTGATAGCGATCGGCCTACAAGCCAGTGACTGGGGGTCGGCTGGAGCGGCATCCCTCAAGGGAGACGATGACGCCTTTGAGAGGGTACGTAAGCATGGCTGGGAATGCGAGTGTCTGGTTGGATGCGTCGTAAGTCGGGCGTCGGCAATTAAACATGTTCGTGGACACCACGACTCCGCCGCGTGGAAGAGTTTATTGGATTTCTCGTTTATCGAGTACTATGTAGTCGAAAGACAGTCTAGGACACGAAACAAGGACGTCGAGACAGAGAGAAGCGAACGCAACGAGCCGAATACAACTTCAGATTGCCCCATCACAGAGGAAAGGCTGTTACACTCTGCGTGGATCTCACGTGTCCGCACCCGTGTCCGTGGGATTCTGTGCCTGCTTCGTTGTTTGCACCTGCCTCGTATTCGTCCGTACTCCATCCAACCAGCACCTGCCAAACACAAAATCCAAAAATCTTCAGCACTCCAAACATCAACACTCAAATTGCCTCAGCGTGGACGCTTTATCAATGACACCCGGGCCACGTCAGGCGCTCGATAGTTCACAGAGTTTCCGCCTTCTAGCGGGAGAGGTCATTCCAAAGACCTGCCGATAACTCCGTGAATCTAGCTGGATACAGCGTGGCGCGTCCTCCGCCGCACAGTAGTCCAGGAACAGGACCAGCTACCAGATGCGCCCAACGCAGGTGATGTTTCATCTTACCCTATATAGGAGGATCACTTCCCTGGCCTTCCAAGCTGACAAGGGAGAAGGAAGAAACCTCGCGACGGCCTCGAGGGGATGGAAGTATCCCTAGCTCACGAATAGACATAACCATCGCAGCATGTTAACCACTCAGCATGGTCACCGAAGCAAAAGTCCAGAGACGTCCTCTTGAGACCTCAAAGTTTGTCTGATGGTTCATCTTCCCCGTATGTACCACACTCACCTTCGACAAACTGGGCCCCAAACCCCACCCCCCCACTTCTTGAGATGCTTCAATCAACACAACACCAACTCGACCAACCAGCAATTGCTCTGGAGCTTCGACTCCGTCTGACTGAGCCAGGAAGCCAGGCAAGCGCTTATCCAGTACGATAACCCGCGTAAATGGCAAGTTGAAGCAGGGCCCTGCGACCTGGCATCATCCTGCGCCCTACCCCCCAACCACGTAGGATCTCTTGTTCTCGTCCAGTTTTGCCACTCTCTGAAGTTGTGGCTCCTCGGGAGAAGCTCAACTCGGGTGACCACGTTAATTACTGGCCTGAGTACAAATCTTTGCTTCAGTGCGAATCCCTGACACCTATCTCGCTGACACGGGTTTCGAGTTCCCCCGTTTCTTATACGAGATACACGGGGCCTCACTCGTTTTGAACGTTGGTAGATCCCCAGTTTACCATGGAGATCCTACACCTGGCCCTAAGCCCATTATTTGCCTTCTCTTCCCAAGGGCATATGGCGATAAGGTGATAACCTGCTACGGTTATGGCGGCCTCCCCTACCCAAATAACACTCGCTCTCCTGGCTCCGATGCGTACTGTGGCGTTGACGCTACTTGTCCCTCAAATCGCCTCTGCCACAAGCCTCGCGATGGCGACAACACCTGCTTGAGGGCGCCATGTGCCGTCGACCCGTACGACCCGGGAACGTGTGCCCAAATTTCCCTTACAGCGAGTGACACGGAGATCACAAACTTGCAATCCTAATCGTGGTGTGCAACAGGACGAAACTACCGGCATCCTACCTCGCGTGACACCATGTTCCGGCTCTCTATGCTGTGATGATGACGGCCCTGCTGTGACGATGGCAACGGAGTCTTTCTCGACAATGACGGAGAAGTCGCCGACTGCGCTCCCAGCACGACATATTCCAACGGCCTTGAATGTACTGCGGCGACCTTCCGCACCAGCAGAAAGTCGACCTCGACCACGTCAGTGATCAAGTCGACCTCAAAAACAAGCGTCACGGTGGCGGCCGAAACGATATCTGCCGCAGCCGCTACGATATCATCGAGTTCGGATGGCGACGGTGGTTCCAACGGCTCAGGCGTAGCCGTCGGCTTGGGCGTCGGTCTTTCCGTGGCGAGTTTGGTCATTGGCGGGCTTTTCTTCATCTTCTGATGGGAACGGCGCAGCGCCAGAAAGCCCGAGGCTGCAAGTGCCAAGGAGCTGCAGGCCGAGTCTGCTATGCCCAAGAACGGCTACTACGGGCTGGTGAACTATGAGATGCCTTCGGAGCAGCAAAATTACGAATTACCTGTTTCGCGTCCGCCGGTAGAGTTGGATTCAATTGTAAGAAATAGCGGCTGCTGATTGAGGATACCCAAAAGCAAGGCGATGTTTGCATGTATGAGACTGGACTTGGCGATTAGGGCGTTGGTGTTTGTGCTTGGATTGATGCGGAGTATCCGTATTGGTCATGTCATTCGTCTGAATGTCTTGATTCCATATTTTTCATGAGGACACGAAATAAGAAGATATTACTATCTTGGCCGTTCATTCTGCGAGTGCTCAGCGACTAATATCCAGATGTTAGGTACCTAACATATTCGACCTCATCCTGCGTGTTCCCCACGCCAAGAACCATAACACTCAGTTATTATGCAGCCGATATAGCGGCTTCTACAAATGTGTTCATGACAGATCCATGGTAGATCCGAGCTTTCATGGCAAAGACTTTCCGTGGTTCGTCGCGGGTGTGGACGAGCTGAGAGAGGACCTCGAGTTGGGAGGCCCCAAAGCGACCGAATTCTGGATACTTTATCTCTATGCCTCGTGTTCCGTATTCACACTAGATATTATTTCCTAGTGTTCTAAAAATCCACCTAGAATTGATCATATCTGGCGTGTGGCTGAGTTAGTTGCGACACGCTGCACACTACGGATGGGTGTTTATGGATGAGGGACATGGGGTAGGGTAATTGGAGCTGTTGTGAACTCGGAGATGACAGAAAATAAGTAGGCACGAGTTTCTATACTACCGGTAGTGTTTTGAGAGCAGTTCTGGGTGGCTTTCGCTTGCTTGGATGGAACAAGTATCCGGGGTGGGTCGCTTCTTCGGTCTCGAGGACGCGGCCGACACTCGACTGCGAAGGCACCAATTCTCGACCTCAGGTATAGAAGGGCAAAGTAATATAGTTACATGTGACTGAAATATTTCTCAAGTAGTATCAGGTCAATCGGAATTCAAGTTCCAACACGCAATGCGCCTTCTCATCTCTCGTCTCAGTAGCATCGCCATGCTTGGTTCCGACTGTCTACGAGCCAGGTTCAATTCGTATTGCAAAACGTATTTCAGCAAACAGAAAGGAATCTTTTGCCGAGAAGTGACACTCGCAATTATATGTTCGCTATTCCACGAATAGAGATGAGGGGAAGCCTGGAGACGGGGTTGAGACAAGTGACATGGGGTTCGGATTTGACGGCTGCGCCACTTGAGGACCTGCGTCGATATAGTCGTAATATTGCCCGGGTTCATGTGGGTGAGCGATATGTGAGCTATATTATTCTCTACTATTCTGAGATATAGATGCCTGAAATGAGAACTGTCAGATCTTAATAGAGTCGGCGGCATGTAATAGGTGAGCTCACTGACTAACAAGATTGATCACATCGACGAACTAACAGAATGCATAGTGTCTAAGATCTCTGGCTACCGTACACCTTGGTTCATCCGGCCGTGTTTCATCCCGTCTCAATTCCCCTCGGCTGTTTCCTCAATGCTCTCGGTCCTGCAGGATTTGTCCAATCTCGTTTACATCCCCGACGTGTCGAAACCATGCGACGAAGGATGCGCGACATGGATCCCGTTTCGATTGTCTGATATAGGATGATGAACATTACGTTACCCCGGTCCTCCCCGCCGTAGCATCGCAGCAGTCTACGCAGTATAAATCCGGCGTCGATCTCTCAAACCACAAGAAAGTCAACCACTCCCTCCCACCAACACCACAACCATGAAATCCCTCCTCGCATCCGCCGCCCTGGCTAACCTCGCCTCCGCCACGGGCATCCTCCTCCCGCTATACGTCTACCCCTCCGCCGAGTGGAACGACGGCGCAGCAAACTGGAAACCCGTCGTGACCGCCGCAAACGCCCACACCTCCATCGACTGGACCATCGTCATCAACCCGTACAACGGCCCCGGCACGACAGGCAAGCCGGGAAACGACGACGTCAACACCATCAGCGGCGTGTCGCAGCTCAACGCCCTGTCCAACGTCAACACGGTCGGCTACGTGCGCACAAACTACGCCGCGTCGCCCATGGCCGAACTGAAAGCCAACATCACAAACTACGCGAATTGGGCGTCGTACGAAGCTGCGGATATAGCTATCCACGGGATATTCTTTGACGAGTCGACGGCGGACTACGATTACCTCAACGAGGCCATTACTTTTGCGCGCGCGGCGTTTGACGAGGAGATTACCACGATTTGCAACTTTGGCGTGGCGGCGACGGCGGAGTACTACGCCATCTGCGATATAGTCGTGGGCTTCGAGAGCTGTCTCAACTGTTCGGGTGCGCCGCAGTACAAGGGCGCGACGACGCTCAAGGCGAATTTCCCGTCGGGGTATGAGGACCAGGGGGCCGTGATTGTGAATCGGTTCACGGGGACGGATTACGCGGGGAAGACGGCGAACGCGGACTTGTTGACGGAGTATGCGGAGGTGATTGTGGGAGAGGGGATCGGGTACATGTATTTCTGTTCGGCGGATTATAACGATATTACCACGGGGCCGGCGACGGTTGGGCAGAATGCGGATTCTTTGGCTGCGGCGAGCTGAGGTGAGGAGGAGATGTAGATATGAAATGCTCGCAGTTGCGAAATCCCCCCTATTCAGTACCTAGGACAAAATGCAATCTGTCTCGGCCGATAGCCACTCGGGATGGGGTTCCTGCACGCGAGACTAGTTTTGAGAATGGTGTCTTCCTAATGTAACTTTCCGCAGTAGGCAAGACGAACCGCCGGCCAGTTGGCGGCATGATCCGTGGTTTGTGGTGATGGAGGACAGGAGGTGAGGAGGGCCGTCTCGATAGTTGCGATGATTGCCAGGATCATCTCCAAGTATGTTTAACCGACCTCTCTTCAAATCGAGTCATGATACAGCCACTTCAAGACTCACCACAGGCCATCGTCAGCAACCTCCTCCTCCCCCTCCTCCTCTCACCACTTCCTACTCGGGCATCTCGATCCACCTCGATTATCTCTGCTTGATCCACCGAGACCCAGATATCCAGTTCCCAGTCGCTTACCCAACGATCAAACTCTGCTCTGCCATGTGCTCTCCTTGACAGCAGCATCCAGCCCTATCTGCCCTATCTATGCGGGAAGAAAAATGTCGCCTCGGATATGGGTCGTGTCGGTTGTGGGTGCGCACTATTGCGCTGGTCGGTTTTGTTTAAGACTCGAGGCATGATGGATGTTTTCGTTTTTCAACAAGGCAAAGACTCTGCATAGGTAGCCAAGTTCTCCCGTTGAGATCCCATTCACCTGGTCACCATGTTCAAGGTTCCCTTCTACGTGACCGCGAGCATCCTCACATCATGTGTTGCATTCCTCTTCGGGTACACACTCCTCCCTCTCCCCCCTAACTTCCCATATGCTAATCCCACACAGATACGACACGGGCAGCATCGGCTCCGTCACCACCATGCCAGCCTTCAAACAAACCTTTGGTTCCTTCTCCGCCACCATCCACGGCCTCATCGTCTCCTCCTCCCTCATCCCCGGCGCCATAACGGCCCTCATCGCCGGCGCCCTCGCCCACCGCTTCGGCCACACCCTCCTCATCGGCCTCGGCTCCGTGACCTACGCCATCGGCGCCGCCCTCGAGTGCGCCGCCCCGAAACTCGGCGTCTTCGTGCTCGGTCGCCTGACAAAGGGCGTCGGCGAGGGTCTCTTCCTGAGCAACGTCTACGTGCAGGTCTCGGAGATTTCGCCCTACCGCGTGCGCGGCGTCATGACGGCCTTGCCGCAGTTCTCGATCGTGATTGGGCTGGTGGCGGGGTACTTTGTTTGTTACGGAACTTCGCGTCTGGGGGAGGAGTCGTCGGCGACTTGGCGGCTGCCGCCGGGGATTGCCTCATTTCTCGGGCTGGTGCTGTCGACGACGTACTTTTTTACGCCGGCGTCTCCTAGGTGGCTTCTGTCAAAGGGGAGGACGGAAGAAGCAAGGGCGGTCGTTGCCAGGCTCGGTCTCGACGAGGAGGAGCAAAAGGAGTTGCTCGCGCAGTCCTTTGCCGCAGACGAGACGACGGACCCAAACGCCACGTTTTGGCAGAGCATAAAGAACACGTTTGAAGAGTTCGGACTGGCCTTTTCAGGTCCGTACCGGTCGCGCACGGCGCTGGCGTGCTTCTTCCTCGGCATCCAGCAGTTCAGCGGCATCGACGGAGTTCTATACTACGCGCCCATCCTGTTCACGCAGGCCGGGCTGGACAGCGAGCGGGCGTCGTTTCTGGCCTCGGGCGTGTCGGCCTTGGTGATTATGGGCGCGACTATCCCTGCGACTTTGTTCGCGGATCGCTGGGGACGGCGGACGTCGGGGATTTTGGGGGGAGTGCTCATTACTTCGCTGATGCTGGTCATGGGTTCGTTGTACGCGGCTGGAAGAGTGCACGCGGATCATGGGGCGGGACGATGGATTGTTATAGTGTGCATTTACTTGTTTGCTATTTCCTTCAGTTTCACGTGGGCTATTGGGTTTCGGACCTGGGTGGTCGAGAGCATGCCGAGGAAGACGAGGAGCAGCGCGTCGAGTCTCGCGCAGTGTTCCAACTGGGTGAGTCCGAATGAATGCTTCCGTCTGAGTCGACGTTGACAATATGTAGTTGACCAATTACCTCGTCGCCCTGGTTACGCCCATCCTCCTCTCCAAGTCGACGTTTGCAGCCTACTTCCTCTTCGCCGGATGCAGCTTCATCCTGACCATCACAGTCTGCATCTTCATGTTCGAAACCAAAGGCCACAGCCTCGAAGAAATCGAAAAGCGCTACGAAGAGAAGAAGGGCAACCACGAGAACGACACGGGACTGGCCACTCTCGTAAGCGGAGGGGAAGGATTCGAAGGAACCTGGAGTCGGCACCAACAAGCTCCGTCCGCCGACGCTCCTTCGCCCTCGCGGTCGGCATACGAATAAGAAAAACACGCGGCTGAAACGGATGCAAGGATTCGGGATGTAATTAATTGGTGGCTTCCGGTCGCGTTTTTGCGGGTTTTTGTCATTGGGATTGAGAGACACCGGTCGTGAGACGCCTTTTCGGTCCCGGAAAAGTGTGAATTGTCCGGAAAGACCGACAGCTGCAAGTCACGCCACGGTATAAAAGAGATGGTGTACATGCGTAAATTGAGCAGACCGTTTTACTTCCAATTGAGAGAACCAAACTAATTGACCTTTCTTCTTCGTTCTTAACAAGAACCGTCATGTCCCGGCTCACGCTTCGTCAAGTCCGTCCACGGCCCCTCGTCGCCAGCCTGGCCGTTGGAGGAATCGGGTTGGGCGTCCTCGCAAAGCTCACTTTTGGAACGGCCTCTGCGGAATCCAATTCGAGTCCGCCGAGGAAGATCTTCAAGGGAGGACCGGCCATGATGTCTCTCCCGCTCGAGAGCTCCGAGTCGGTCAACCACAACACCAAGCGGTTGCGGTTCAAGCTGCCACAGGAAGATGCCATCAGCGGACTGCCCCTGACTTGTAAGACGTCAAGAAATGAATACAAGGGGAAGATACTAATACTTGAGCAGCCGCCCTTCTAACAGTCTCATTCCCCAACGGAAGCTGGCTCCCCGTCCCCCGTCCCTACACCCCCATCAGCCCCTCCGACGCCCCCGGCTTTCTCGACCTCCTAGTCAAGAAGTACCCCTCCGGCAAAGCCAGCACGCACCTGCACTCCCTCCGGCCCGGCGACAAGCTCTTCTTCGCGGCGGCCCTCAAGGGGTACTCCTGGAAACCCAACGAAACCCCCCACGTGGCCCTCGTGGCCGGCGGCGCGGGCATCACGCCCATCTACCAGCTCGCGCAGGGCATCCTGCGCAACCCGGAGGACAAGACGGCCGTGACGCTGGTGTTTGGGGTCAACGGGGACGAGGACGTTTTGTTGAGGGAGGAGCTGGAGGGGTTTGCGAGGGAGTTTCCGGGGAGATTCGAGGCTGTGTATACGGTGAGTCGGTCGGGGGGGAAGGAAGGGGGAGAGGGGTTGAGGAGGGGGTATGTGACGAGGGAGTTGTTGGAGGAGGTTTTGCCGAGGAGGAGGGGGGATACCAAGGTGTTTGTTTGTGGGCCGCCGGGGATGGAGGAGGCGTTGGTTGGGAAGAAGTGGTCGACGGGGATATTGCATGAGATTGGGTATAGGAAGGATCAGATTCACAAGTTTTGAGGGGAGATGCAAGTCGCGAATTAATACTTGTTCCTTAGAGTGTCATGATCGATGAGGATATAGTCGGGGAATCGGATCGTGTATAATAGATATCCTGGGAAGATAGGGCGTGAGCTCAGGCTGTAGAGACACCACATTAGCTGGTCGAGATCTGGCAACAGTGCACCATTACAATATGTTCCATTCCATGACAACGCCTGAGCCCAACAGCGGCCATAACTCATAATATGAGGCACTATGTACGTTTCCCAATACTATTTATAAACCTGGATGTAATACCTCATAAAACTCTGCTCAGTTGACCTGAAACGCGCTTCCAAGTGAGATTCCCAGCTGAACCTCAACCAGCTGTAGGGTCAACACACCAGAATCTCCTCCCGGTACACGGCACCACCCGCACAGTAAACAATAGCAATCCCCTAAATCAACCAATCAAGTCGGGTTTAGCTCAGTTGGGAGAGCGTCAGACTGAAGATCTGAAGGTCATGTGTTCAATCCACATAAACCGAATTCACCATCTTTTTGCCCTCTCCTCTCCTCTCCTCCCTCCCCATTCTCTCTCCCTCTCTTTTTTTTCTTTTCTCCCCTCACCTCCCTGCAGGGGAACATGTACCCAACATCCCAGTCCGCCCCCCAACCAAGCGGGTTTAGCTCAGTTGGGGTGAGTAACCATTCTCTATAAAAAACTCCCAGCAAACATCAAGTCTAACTAATTCTCTCAGAGAGCGTCAGACTGAAGATCTGAAGGTCATGTGTTCGATCCACATAAATCGCAATCAACTTCTTTTTGCTCATCGTTGTCTCCATCTGTTTCCTTAGCTCAACTCGCCAACCAACTTGGGTTGTAAGAGTGAGCCCCCGGAGCATCAAACAAGTCATCCAGCGGGTTTAGCTCAGTTGGGAGAGCGTCAGACTGAAGATCTGAAGGTCGTGTGTTCAATCCACACAAACCGCAAGCGCTTCTTTTTGCCATTTGTTGCGAGCGAGCGAGTTACGTTGAAGTCCCGTTGATTGAGAGGGCTATCGTGACCCAGATCCACTCCACAAGCGAGCAGTTATTTTTGCCGAGTGATTGTTGAACAGAATTGCCTCATCTCGCGAGGTGTGGTGTTTTATGAGGGAATCGTGGTGTCTTGATTTCTGTGTGACTCGGGTTGACTTGGTGTTGAGAGCTGCCGTGGTTGACTCGGCCAATCACGTCTCAAGCCATGCAACTCCGTTGTTGCTTATTCGGATCAAGACGTACAAACTCTTCAGCATGAGAACAAGTTACTGTCAATTAACCAAAGTCATATAAATCAACTCTCCTCCCCCCATCCCCCTCCTCCAGGCGTATTGATCTGCATCCTCTCACCTGGCCGCAAATTCACCACCGCCTGGGACTCGAGATTGATCTTATCCAAGACGCCCTCGCCATTCCACCGCAAAAGGTAATTCTTCCCCACGCTTCCCGGCTCACCACCCTCCATGCCATACGGAGGAAACACGCGACGCTCGCTGAGGATGCTCGACTTGAGCGGGATCCTCGCCTCAATCTCGCGCGTGATGCCATCTCCTCCGCACCACTTCCCACGCCCTCCAGTCCCCTTGTTGACCTCATACCGTCGAACAATGACCTGAGTGCGCTTCTCGATAACCTCTGCGTCCGTGATGCGAGTGTTTGTGGAATGCGCGTGAGTGGCGTGCTCTCCGTTCCAACCCGGACCGGCTCCCGTCCCTCCGCCGATGGACTCGCCATAGTTCCAACCGGGCTCAATCTCTCCCGTCTTGGGGTTTCGTCCGCCCATGCCCCAGCCAAAACTGCTCGCGCAGCCCTGGAACGCGGCGACCACCTTGTACGCTCGCAAAATCACGTCGATAACTCGCTGACTGGCGATGGTGCTGCCGCAAATGGCCACCGACGGCGTGGGATTGAGGACGGAGCCTTTGGGAACACGAATCTCAATCGGGGTGAGACATCCTTGGTTCAGCGGAATCTCCAGGTCGATCAGACACCGAATCGTGTAAATGACGGCAGAGTGCGTGATGGAAATGGGGCAGTTGATGTTGTTCCAGCCCTGAGCTTCCGTTCCCGCAAAGTCGTACACTGCAGACCCCGTGTCCGGATCGATGCTGATCTTGAGCCTCAATCGAGTGCCACTGTCAAAAACATCTTCAGCTTCGAGGCCGTCGGGATGCGCCTTGGCAACCTTCTTCAGGTACTCGCGTACGGCAACCTCGGCGTTTGACTGGATGCCCTTCATGTACTTGTGCACAACCGGGAGCGTGAACTCGTCGCATAGCTTTCGAAGAAGAGTGATGCCGCGCTGGTTGGCCGATGTCTGCGCCTTGAGGTCGGATATGTTATCCTGTATGCGCCGCGTAGGGCTGCAGCCGGGGAAGCTTCCTGCGTGGTCAAAGGCCTCGCGAACTTCCTTCTCGAGGAATGTGCCGCCGCTGACAATCTTCATCGACTTGACGTTGAGGCCTTCTTCCCAAAGCTCCGTCGAGTCTGGCATCATCGAGGTAATGCCTTTCCCACCTGTGTCTTGTTAGTATTTTATCTTTGTGACTTCATTGGACATACCGATATCTGTGTGGTGCCCTCGACTAGCCGTGTAAAAAGCAATCTCATCGCCGACAAAAACGGGAGTGACAACGGTTATGTCAGGAAGATGAGTGCCACCCCATTCAGGATGGTTGGTCATGAGGACATCACCAGGCTGCAACTTGCCCAGCCAGTGCTTGTGCTGAGACTCAATGGCCATTTGCATGCTCCCAAGATGAATCGGAATATGGGGAGCGTTGGCCACTAGCTGTCCGTCGGGCGAGAAGATGGCGCACGAAAAGTCGAGTCGTTCTCGGATGCTCGTCGAGATGGACGTTCGTTGCAGCGTGTTACCCATCTGCTCGGCAATGGACATGAACCGGTGAGCAAAGACTGAGAGTTGAATCGGATTGAACTCGTCGTCGCTAGTTTCCTGTGCGGCTTTGGAATCCTCCACTTTCTCAATGACGACGTGGTTTGAGAGAATGTATGCTCGAAAGCGAGGTTCGACCAGAATTGTTTGCGTCTCGTCGAGGATCAGCGCCGGCCCGTTGATGCATGTGCCTACAAGATCTCGGGAAAGGTGATATACGTCGGATGTCTTCCACCCGCCATCGACGTAAATATTTTGTTGTTTGGCAGTGGCTGATGTTCTTTGAGCCGCCTTGACTTGTCCAAGTTCCCTGGTAGGCGGCACATTCTTGGTCACAAGTCCAGCACTGCCAGTACCCCGGATCTGAACCGAATCGACGACGATTCTGCGACCGAGAACAAACGCAAACTCCCGCATGTGCTCAGAGACAAAAGCCTCACCGTAGTCTTCGTCAGCAGGACGCGAAATGGTCAAGTTCGTGTCTGTGCCAAAGTATCGCATGCTGAGCGACTCTTCAAACCGTAGTGACTCCTCACTGGCGCCTTGGGCAACGAGTTCCTCTCGAACAGTTTCCTTGAGTCGCTCTAATCGCTGGCGGATTAGAGGTAGATGCTCCAATTTGAAGTCGCCCGAGAATGGCTCCGACAATTCTTGCTGCAGCTGAGATTGAGAAATGCCGTGCGCCGACAGCAACGAGGACCACTTGTGAATGAGGATGCGGTTTATGCCGAGCTTTTCCGCAATTGAGCAGGCGTGTTCTATCATGAATCGTCAGTAAGAGTAAGAAAGAACGGTTTGGAAGTACCTACGACCACCCGCTCCGCCGAAGCTGACCAGATTGTGCTTCTCTGGGGCGTATCCTCTGGCTTCTGCTCCAATGTTAGAGATGTACTACCACTGGCAAGGGATCCCCTTACCTGTTGCGTTTCTGATCGGTCGACTCATGGTTTCATTCGCCACGTTCAAGAAGCCAAGCGCCACCTCTTCAGCCGTAAGGCTCTGCGATGTCTGCGCGTTGAACTCGGCTGTGATGGCTCGAAACTTGCGTTCAACAATGTCAACATCCAGCGGCTCGTCTGCATTTTGTCCGAAAATGGCCGGAAACGAGGCCAGGTCGAGTCTGCCGAGGAACAGATTGGCATCCGTCACCGTCAGAGGGCCGCCCTTTCGATAGCTCGCCGGTCCTGGATAAGCACCCGCGCTCTCTGGCCCAACAACTAGAAGACCGTTGCGGGCAAAGAGAATAGAGCCACCTCCCGCGGCGACAGTCTGGATGTTCAGCATAGGCACCGTAATGGTTCGATCGGCGATGCGAGATTCCGTGAGATAGTCGTACTTCCCATCGAAGCGACACACGTCGGTGCTGGTTCCGCCCATGTCGAATCCAATCAGCGCCGTGCCTTCGTTCTCGTCGTAGCAGGACCTGGCTATGCCGACAACGCCGCCGGCTGGACCGCTGAGGAGGGCTTCGTTGCCGCTGAACTTGTGTGACTGCTTCAAGCCACCGTCTGAGCACATGAACTCGACTCGTCTCGGTAGCACCTTGAAGCCGGCCTCGAAGTTCTCGACGTAGCGGCGGATGACGGGGTAGAGGTAAGCTTCTGAACAGACCGAGGTGCTCCTCCGCAGGAACTTGATGGTTGGGCTGGTTTGGCTGGACGTGGTGACATATTTGAAGCCAAGTTCTCTCGCGATGGCGGCTACCTCCTCCTCGTGGTCGGGGTAGAGGTACGAGTGCATAAAGGAGATGGCCACCGACTGGTAGCCCCCGTCTCGGAGAGACTGCAATTGAGAGCGGACCTTTTCTGAATTGACATCCTCGAGAACTCGAATGATCTCGCCGCTTTTGGTGCGAACGAGGTCCGGATCGACAATTTCAGCCTCCTTGTCCATTGGAAAAGGGTTGAGGTCGTAGTCTTCGACCGTGATGCGCTCGTCTACCTCGACGACACGCTGATGCAGCGCCTTTGCCTTTTCGACTCTGAGAGCGAAGATTTTGGGACGAGTTTGGTCGCCAATGATGCAGACATCTTTGAAGCCTGGTAAGGATTAGCATGGTGTGGTTTGGCGAGGAGGGCCTCGAAGCCGGACTACCTTTAGTTGTGACAAAGGCAAACTTTTCTCCCTTGTGCTCGAGCAGAGCGTTGGTCGCGATTGTCGTGCCAATTCTGCAAGAAGCTACTCGACTAATCAGCACTGGTATTATATTTGGAAAGTCTTGCAATGACTCACCAATTCTTGAAGCATCCAACTGCTCAGTCAAAGGGATGTCGCGACGCCCAACGCGGCTCAGTACTCGTCTGATGGCCTCGGTAGGAGCGTCGGCATAACTGCTTGGGTCTTCCGAAAGAAGCTTGAAGATGATATCGTCATGGCCTTGAACCGTAGCAATTACATCGCAGAAGGTGCCACCGCGATCGATGGCGATGCTAATGTCAGCAGCTTGAGAAGGCTCGGCCTCACTTCCCATGTAAGGAGCCATGGCAGATTTGCTGAAGCAGTGATGCTATTAAGGGATGCAGGAGGAGGATTGGCTCCTGGCGGTGACATGAATAAGTATGCATCGCTCTTGCGCTTCAGTTGATGAACTGGTGCCGATGCTTCGAAATGGCCGAGACTGAGTAATGTCGGAGGGACGCCGACATTTATTCCCCAATGAGGAATGATGTGAGTATCGGTGATAAGTGGACGATGCGAGCACGCAATTCTTAAGCCAAAGACGATAACGACCCAATCGCGGCTGGAAATGATGAACCTGAGGAGCAGTGGATCGTGGTGCTTAATGAGGGGATGCGCTCCAAGCGGAGAACTTCCTGAAAATTGCCCCATCTGGTCAAGTTGTAGTTATCAGGTAAGTATCCTAGGTACCTTACCTGAGTACCTACGACGTAACTACGTCGTGCTCTTATGTCAACTTCCACTTGTACACACCCTCTACGGTACCTGCCCACGAAGCAGACTTAATCGTGAGGGAGGTGCGATGCTTGAGTACCTCAATGTGGGACTGGAAAGTGCTTGTGGTCAAATTCTCTCCAAACGAATCAGTTGGAGAGAGACTTGGACGCATCAACACCACACTCTCGAGCCCAAGTCGGTTCAACCACATTCTTTTGCAGGCATCCTTTCCATCAAAGAATTTCGAACACACATACCTACCTGACCGACTCAATCAAAACGTCACCGCTTTCCTCCAGCCAGCAACACCACTCTCTTTCCATCTTCGGGCGCAATATGCCAAACACTGCCCAAGCCCGGCCCAACGGCTGGCGGTATCGCCGTTGGAACAATCGCGGAGCGAATAGCAAATGTTACTGGGCCTCACCTAAAACGCAAATCTACCTACTCTCCGCCATCCTCGCCCTGTACGCCACACACTTCACACGATTCCCTACCTTTTCATTAGTCCCTGACTGACACACGGAGCAGAACTTCTGGCATGTCGAATGCTCTATGGGGTCTGGGTAAAGTGGCTGAGCTGCACGAAGGAACTGTGAACACTGCAATTGCCGTGTCGTGTCTCATTTTTGCCGCGGTCAACTACATCGCCGTTGTGAGATCGATGGAATCCTGGTTGGAAAAGCACGCTCACTGGATAATTCGCGCAGGAGCAATCGGGTGAGACAATCTATATGGGGAGAGAAGTGACGCGCATCTAACATTCGTACCAGATACCTCGGTTTCGCTCTTTTGCTTTGGCGCCATTTCATGGGAGACATACCCGAGGGATGGGTCGTTGGGCTTGGACTGTTGTTTGGCCTTTCATCAGCCGCGGTATGGACGGCTTAGAGTGTCATGATTGTCGCCTATTCCAGCCCGGAGCAGATAAACACCTCTCTGTCCATCTACGCTGCTATTTACAACGCAGGTGCTGTCGCTGGAGGCTCAATAGCTTTTGGCCTTTCATTTGGGGATGTGGCGGCAGTCAAAACAACCATAGGTTTCATTGTTTTTACGGGCGTCGCTTGCCTTTTGACATTTGGCCTATGCAGTATCGTCGAGGTTATGCGACCAGAGCCACGGAACCAGATCTTGATCGGGTCGAGCGAGGCTGCCAGTACCCTGCAAGAGGCCATCGAGTTGGACGAGTTTATCAACACCCAACACGGTGGGATATCACCTGGCCTGGGATCCAATGCAGGGCTTCTCCCTCCGGGGAGAAATTCATCGGCGTATTTGAAGCATAACGCCCAACTCTGGCAACTTATGCCCTTGTTCGGTCTCTTCAACTACCTTTCCGCTTATGAAACCCACGTGAGTGAAATGGCAAACTGCTGCAATGGAGTGTGAGGCTCGCATCAGAGCAGGATATTCGTGCTGAAGGGTTCAACGAACACACAAGATGTCTGGCCAATGTCATATATTGGGCCGCCAAACTCCTGACTACGGTCATCTGTCTTTGGTCTCACACCAAATGGCACCCGTGCGACGGTAGGCAGTTGATCCGCTTCGTAGCCTTGATGATTCCTTTGGTTCTGATGATCATGGAATCTCTTGCGGTGAAATGCTTTGTGGGATTTGCCCCAGCAGACACCAACTTTCTGATGATAGCCTCGTTCTTCCTTTTCGGATTAAACGACGGTTGCTTTCAGGCGTAAGCGACCCCCCTGATTGAATGATTGAACTAGACCGACTCACCTTGGATAGGTTTACATATTGGGCCATGAGCGAGCTCGAGAAACCGGACAAGCGGCTGGCCTTTCGCTTGTTCATTTCTCTACAAGCCCTGGGACTCGCTGTGTCGTACTTTGTGGAGCTCAGCGAAAAGTTCAGGATATTCGTCTCAGTCACAGTGTACTTTTTGACGGCGACGTGGGCATACTTTCACGACGTTCAACACGCGGCACGCTTGGGCACCATTCGAAGAAGAAGCTTATGAATAGGGCGAAGGTAATGGTGTTGGAGGCTGAAATGAGGGTAGCGGTCTAGTTGGGGATGGGCAGCGATACGAATATAGCCGTGGGACTTCTCAGCGCATGAATGGAACGGATAGGACTTGAAGAATGTGACTCTTATTTTCATATTTGTGTTTATTGCATTCGTTGCTCGGGATAGTTGCTAAACGAGGGGCTGCTGGCAGGAGGTTTTGAAGTTGCGAGAACCTCGACCTTTCAAGCATCAATCTATGTATAGACATCTTTTATTCTTTCCAGGGCAGAATGCACCTTTATTCGTTGGTTAGGTCTCCACCTTTAACGAACGGGTTCCCATTGGGCACATGTTTAAGTGTCTTGAATCCTTCCCTGAATCCTCCGCGTGTTTCTCCACGACCAACAGCCGGACATGGATCGTGGGCGCTTAATCTCACAGTTGAACTGGGTGAGGTACCGGGGTGTGCCCCTCAGCTCTTGGGGGCGGAAAGCTTGAAAAGTCAAGTCATATCATGACGAAGATATCGCTCTCGGTCCGCATCTTGAGAGACAAGTCGAACTAATCTACGGTATCTATCTACCCGCCATCATGGACAGCGCATTTCCACCGCCGCGGCCGAGTCTCTCCCGTCGATCTAGCGGCAGCAGCAACGACAGCAATAGAAGCAGCAGCAGCGAAGACAGCATCGAATCATTCGGCACCGACTTTGAACTCAATGCAAGCCCAGACGGAAGGTTTTGGGATACTGACCAAGTACCCGATGCTCAACATGTCGATTTCAGTCCCTATCTGCCCAGTAAGTCCTCCAGTTCCAACTTCGGCCTGCCCAAGGAGTTTCTCACTATGCACAGCAACCAACGAGGATGGTACACCGAAGCAGCGCCGTCCAATCCACGCACCTCGAGAAGAGGCGTGTTGCAAGTGCCCATATCCCGTTAAACCACTGACCTACTCGTCCTTTGGCGACGGCGGCCTCACCGCGTCCATCGACGCGTACGGAGACCTCATGGCCTTTAGCGGATTCCTCGGCGGCGGCGTGTCGGGCATGTTCGTCGTAGACCAGACTTCGACGGCCGAGCCCATACTGGTCTTCGGTCGTGCCAAGGACCAAATGGACAATTTGGTCCGGTTCGGGGAGATGCGGACCACGTTCCTGACGTACGGCCTCCGGTTCCCCAGCCTGAAGCTCGAGAGACCGCCGGAACTGTCCTACGTTGGGTATCGGTGGCCGCGCTTCCGGTACGAGTCAGATGAGATCCGAGTCGTGGTTCAGTCGACGGTGAGGAACGGTCTGCTGCTCCAGCAGTACGTCGTGACGAACCTGGGCCGCGAGGAAGTGACGGTTCCCTTCAAGTTTCTTGATGAAATGCTTATTCGCGACCTCGAGTACCTAAGCGCTTCGAATTCGTTCAACGATAGCCCCAGCCACTACAGCTTCTCCGAAGGACCCAACGGTTTCGGCTGGACCATGGTACACGCGTTTCCCCGTGGATATCCCGACTCAGATTTAGAAGACGATTCAGAACACGATTTAGACGACGACTCAGATTCCGAAGACTCACCGACATCGTCGAAACGGTACGGTACACCTGGGGCGGGGGAAAAGGCGCTTCCCAAACTCCCGGCCGCCACTCGATTCATGTCCCACAAGAAGGAGACGAGAGCCCAGAGGATGGCGTCGGTGTTGCCGTGTCTATTCTCCTGAACGGATCTCCCCTGCGGTGGAAGGACCGAAACGAGTCCAACAAATGGAGCCAACGGTTGGACGGATTCGACCCAGACTCGACAACACCGGGAACAACCATGGAGGTCATGGTGGCGTATAAACTGTTGCTTCTTCCCAACAGTCAAGCCCACTGGAGCAACTTTATATTTCCTCTCGAAGACATGGACATGAGCGAGGTGAATGGTGCAGACCCTCCCCAGTTCTGCCTATCCCAGATAGACCCCGAGACTCCCTCTGCCGAGGTTCATAATGCGAACGTCGACACTGCAGAGGAGACGGCCGAGGAAGATTCCATTGACGAGACGCAGGAAAAAAAGGCCTCGTCGGAGGACCTCTCCTCGACGTGGACACCGGATTCGCCCACAGAAGCGTATCTCGAGTACAGCATACGTCGCCACCTCGAACACATCCTTTCTGCCTGCGCGATACCGATACGAAACCCTCAACTAAAAGGGGAAATAGCTGCCGAGACGGCTTCTGGGCACGACCAAGATGTAGTCCCAGTCGCGTTGACATGCGGCGATGTTTCCGCTCATCGCGTCTGTTCGTCAGCGAGCTTGTAAGCTGCTTCCCACATGCTCTTTAGGCCATGGGTAACGAGACTAACGACTCTGCTCCAAGCTTCTCCTTTGCCTTTCTGCTCGATATTGCAAAAAGACTAAAGCGGATTCCAAACCGACAGGGCCAAGTCCAATCACTGCTTGACAGAATCTATGCCGTCTGCAAAGGTCATCTATGGTGGGCATTCCAGGTGGCAGAGAAATCACAGAACCTGTCGAACAAGGGCTGCTTCGTGGCCAACTACTGGCCAACAGGCAGGGCGCAGGTGTTGAAGACTACTGGCGTGTGGGTGGCGAGCCAATCTGTCACCGACACTCCCTTCCACATGGTCAAAGCAGGTGCCTTTGCGAGCGTCTTTGAGGAGGACTACGAGTTTGCGCGGGAAATGGTGGCCAGTGTCTGTCTTCCATGGGCTCGCATGCTGGATCGAACCGACCATGTCCGGCGGGAGATTCTTCGGAGGTTCACTACGGAAAACGATGTTTCGGGGAAGAGAATTTTGCCGTCACGCGCTCGCCACGCGACACACGCTTCTTGTTTCATGCGAGGGACACGGCGCTCTTTTACGCCCTGGACTGGGAGTTCATCCCGCCTAAGACGTCGTTCGTCGAGGTGTGGGAGAATACGGTCGAGGCCCAGGTTCATCACGACGAGAACCAGGAGACCGGCTGGGACAACGCGATCCGATACCCACTCGCCGTGGTCACGGGAAGTAGAGGATACCGGATGAACAAGAGGCCTCCAAAGGAGTTGGTCGAGAGGGCCTTGGACGTCTTGTTCCGCAGCAGTAGCCCCAACGGCTTCTTTCCCGGCCACTCGACGGCGATACCAAAGAGCCGAGGTTGTTTTCCGAGGCCCGAGACCGAGGCTTTTATTTCCACGCAAGCTTCGAGATTCCTTTTGCTCTTCTTCAGCACGCTACTCGCATCGCTGAGATGGTGAAGCTTTCGCAGGAACGGGACGACATGGCTGGAGATGCGACGGGAGGCTCGGTTCAAGACTTTACGCCGAAGGAGGGGAAGCATTTCTCTGGCATGATGGATAACATGGCCAAGCGGCTGGACGATTCGAGAAGCCGGCAGCAGATGGGCGCTGCTCTGAGGTATCTCTTGTCTGCTACGTCGGACACGGCGACTTCAGACATGGGCGATTTTGATGCGGAGCGACTCGAGAGATTCCTGGACAACAAGGTTACAAATACGACTCGAAAGAAGTTGGCCATGAAGAAATCGATGCCGTTCAACACGCAGATCGATAGCAGCAGCATCGTGGAGATGGACGAAGAGTGGCTCTACAACTACCCGCCGTTCTTCTCCAGCATAGCCACCAACGACGGGTTGGAGGTTGACTCGATGCATCTGGGGTTCTGGGCCAACGATGTGATCAAATATGACCAGGACGATGGAAACATCGGCGAGGTGATACGAAAAGGGGCCGCCCGGTTCAAGGAGACGGTGCTGTTCTCCCCTTCCTCGGCCGTGTTTGTGGTGGACACGGCGAAACGCAGTCACATGGCGAAACGCGACAAGTCCAGGGAGCAGCGAGCAACGGCAATGAACGACAGCGGTCCCTTTGAGCATCTGAGGAAGACTCGCACGGCAAACGACGCCAAAAAGCGCTTCTTCTGGCTGTCCCAGGCAACGGATCGCACCGCCTTCATCTGCTACGCCCTCAGCAGCACCGACCAGGAGAAGGCGGCTCTATCTCTGTTCTTTGACCGACACGCAAACTACGAAAGGTACGTCTACGACGACACGACGACGCTGATGAACACGTGGGAAACCGAGTTCCACCTCAGCTTCTACAAGCTGGCGTGGACGGGCGCGCACAACGTGTTTGGCATCCCGCAGCTTAGTGGCGAAGCGTTTCCAGGCTTAGGCGACAAGCAGATCGAGCGAGCGTCGATTGGGTTCCGCTTCGTCGGGGACATCTTTGATCGCTACTGGACGTGCCACTTGGTCGAGTACCTCCCTGGGGGAACCTATACGCCGAGCACCTGGGCCCTCGACTTTGACGGCAGCAGCTCCCTGGACGAGCGGGATAGACGACAGCGGAAGATTCTCGAGTTGGTCTTGTTCGATCGCGTGCTGGCGGCGCTGGTCAAGGGCACGCAGGAGATATTCGACGAGGTCAAAGAGGCGCTGGGAGTGAAGCGAGGGGCCTTGTCGTTCTCCGTCATCAACAGCGACGGCTACTTTTCTTCGAGCGCGCGGTGGCAGCGGTTTCAGCAGATCCTCGAGGCTCTCGACGAAGAGCTGGCGGCCGCCATGGTGGTCATCAACAAGTGGGAGACGAGGCAGCAAGACCGCGGACAGGAGAAGCCGCGGTGGACGCGAAACGACGAGCGCCAGTACCGCAACAAGATGAACAAGATACGCGCGTCCAACAACAGCAAGATGCGAGACGTGCGCAGTCTGCACTCCAACGTGAGTAGCCTCAAGGAGGCTCTCATCTCCAGCCAGGCCTGGATATTCCAAGTCCAGGAACGGCAAGGAGGAGTCGACGCGTCGGTACAAGCTGCCCAAGGTGGATAGCTCTTGGCACGTCTGGTTCTGGCTCGTCTATGTTCCGGTCGAGTTCCCCGCGCGCCGCGCGTTGCTTGCGTACCGTGCTATGCGGGACTATGCGCCGCCTTGGACGAGGTTCGTCTACGTGGCGACAGGCGTGTTGCTGTTTCCTCTGTTTGTGATTTCCTGGTTCTTGCAGCTTTGTCTTTACAACTTGATCGACCTGGCTCGACTCATCTGGAGTACGTATACCCTTTCACATGCTGATTCTGTTGAATTGACCCCGATACACTGCGAAGGAATCTCGCTAACGCCTCTCCAGGATGGTTCGAATGGGCCACGGCCACGTTGCACCTGCAGGAAGACTCGCATTACTTGGAGCACATGAATCTCTTGACCTTTTCTCTAGAAGAGTATCGGCCGCTCAAGTCAATGGACGACAAGTTGAAGGCCGAGAGGGATGGCTGGAAGCAGAAACAGTTGGAGAGGGAGAGTGCCGAGAAGGAGAAGGCGATAAATGGAGAGGCCAAGGAGACTGCTTGAACAGTTGGATGTCTCACGTAGTCAAATGGGAGACTGAGGGATGAAGAATCGAATAATTACTAAGTACTAAGCGAGGGTCAGAGGGTGAAAGGACTAAAGTCAGACAGACGAATTAACGAATGTAGTTTCGAAATGGCCTCAGGTCCCATCTCGACGCAAAACCACCCCAAAGGGGGATGGAACGGAAATGGACTTGCAAGTACCTACATAGACATATCGAGGGAATGAAATCTAGCTCAAAGTCCAACCAGCCCAGACTAGGCTATCTGGCAGGCCCATAGGGCCATAGCCGTACTGTGCAGAAAAGAAAGAAAGGACAGAGAACAATGGCCTACATGTCAACCTTTTCAAGGCCGTCGGCTTCAGTGTTTCCCTTTGGAACTTGGCCGTCGTCGGGATGGGAGAGCAGGGACTCCTCTTCGGAACAGCCCCTGCCAGGTCCATCCTCGACACTCCTTGTCTGAGCACTCTCGTCCTCGGTGCTTGCGTTCTCGACAGACGCAACTTTCTTGATTTGCCCCTTGCAGTTGATTTTGTCGAATTTGCATCGGAGCAGCTCGAACTGCACGTGGCCCTTGTCCTCGGGGACCGTCTTCTCGCAGCTCCAGTCGGGTTTGTCGTAGATTGTCCCGACTGTTGTCATTGTATCGCTTCTCTTGAGTGTGTTCGTTGTTTCACTGCTGACCCTTTCAACCGGTTTGCCCGCCTGCTCGCACTCGTCGGTCTCGTACAGACAGCGAAACAGCTGAGTAGCTTCCAAGACATGGTATCGAGTCCACCTATCCCTCCGACCCTTCCCCCGCCCGTTCTCAACGGCAGTATAATCCGGGGCGCGGTTGTGATGGAACCGGAGGCAACCCCATGCCACGCTATTCGCCAGCATCAAGACCACAAAGACCACGACGAGACTGACGATGCCCGTGACGGAAAAGGTCTGAATGTCCGGACTCGACACCACAAAGTCGCTGGACCCGGGCCTAGGCTGCTTGTCCGGTCCCGTGAAGACGTTTGGGTAGTCGGGCTTGCCGAACATGGTAGTATCGGTGAAGATGCTCCGCGTGGCCACAAAGGCCGCCAGGATGAGCCGCTCCATGTCCTCCTGCATGCCCGATTTCTCCGCGTTGATGACCCCGTTGGGACTCGTGGTCCGGGACCTTAGGGCCGAGTCGCCGCTTGCGTTTCCGAGCCGGACGATCATGGGACTGGTGCCCAGGGCGGTCTCGAGGACTTCGAGGAGGACTTCCTTGATCTTCATGCCGGGCAGGCGCTTGAGGTCGTAGACGGAGGTTGCGGCGTGGCCGTTGTGAGACCAGTTGCTCTTCTCCCAGCAGGCGAGGATGGGTCGATGGAGCATCATCCAGGACTTGGGGTAGTAGGGTTCCGGGCCGGCAGTCGGCCGAGTCTCCGTCTTGTACCACGGGTCGTCGGACTGGGTGATGCTGGATCGGCGGGCCGAGTAGACGATGACGGCGTAGGAAGTGTTCGCGTCCTTGTTCATTTGCTCGCCGGTGCCGTTGCGGTTGAGGAAGGCGGCCGTCGGGGCGCGGAGGATGTCGATGGGGTTGATGGGCACGCAGGTCGCCTCTTCGAACTCAGTGCCCTTCCAAAGGTCGTAGCATTCTACGTTCTTATCGCCGCGCGTCTTGTTCAGCCAGTCGTACACCGTGATGCAGAAGCCCTCCACGCCTAGGGCCAAGCCGGAAGCTTCCTGGAGGCCCATTTCCACTCCGGTGAGGTCGTACGTGTATCTCAGGCTGGCGACGGGGCCGTCTTCGTGAGAGGTGTATGTGTCTTTGTACTCGAGCCTGACGCGAGAGCGAAGAGTCACATCGGCGGCTTCGACGCCGCCGAGGGAGCGCATCACGGCGGGAGCACGCAGGCTAAACTCTTGGAGTTCCTCGACGGGACGGTTATCGGTGGGAGTCTTGGGATAGAAGACTGTACTTGGTCTCACTGGAGCGACGTGTCCGATCTGTACCAGCGACGGCGCCCAAATACCCATCGCCAGCGCGCCCGCAAACGCCAGGAAAGCCAAGATGCAAAACCCGAACCCGTACCACAAATCACGAACGTTCCCGCCGGCGGTGCGGTTCCGCCAGCACTGCACCGAGTACGAGAGCAGGCCCTTGAAT
>JAMQMW010002034.1:1363-33076 GCA_024115155.1 Thelonectria blattea
CCCCCTTCTTCGCCTCCTTCTCCGCCCTCCTCGCATCGACAAACCCCTTCATAATCTGATGCAGATCCGGATTCTTCCTCGCCAGCAACAACACGTCGTCCGTCGTCACCGTGCTCCTCCCGGCATGATTGCTAAAGCTCTCGAGATCCGTCGCCACGTTCTCTATCTCATCGTCAGTCACAACTCAAAAAAAGAAAAAGAATATCTGTAATACCCATCTGCGTCCACACCAGCTCCGTCAGCGCGCCGATGAACTGCGGCGTGGCGTTGCGGTTGCGGTTGAGGGATTCCTCGTCCACCATTTGGCCTATGGCGTACCAGAGGGCTGATTTGAGGCGCTGGGAGGGAGTTAGCGGTGGGATTTGTTTGGTTCGGGGAGGGGGAAGTTACTTCGCGGTCTTCTTCGTTTGAGGAGACCATTTTGTTGGTGGTTGTGGTGTATGAGGTTGTGAGGATGATGATGGAGCGTTACTTGACGCGTCACGGGGAAGTAAATATTGAATTGGCGGGGTTGACTGAGCATCACCACCACCACATGTAATAAAACATCGAATATCACTATCAATCAGTACCCAAAGCAGAACCAAGATGCTACAAATGAAGCAATACTGAAGAGTCAAGAAATAGAACCCACATATTATCCATTATTAAATATATCCTCATCCATTACTTACAAGCCGGAGCATCCTTAAACGTCCTACAACTCCCCCTCATCTCCCTCACGCTCTTAAATCCATCAACCTCATCCCCATTCCTCACATCCACCCTCGCCTGACCAACCACACTTCCCTTAACCTCTACATCAGCCGTAAAGAAAACATACCCCCCCACGCAAGCCCCCCTCTTCATCTCAACCTCTTCCCTCTTCACCGCCGCGGCGACAACACTCCCCGCTTGCACCGTCTTATAATGCACCGTGGCCGTCGCCCCTTTATCCGCCCGGTCCCGCCGCACCGCCGCCGTGAGTTTAACGCCGCTGCCCGATCCGGGCCGACACGTCTGCGGACCTTGCAGGAAGATGCCGTCGCGAAGAGGATATCCCTCCCCGTTGTTGTCAAACGTCGTCTTACTGCCGTCGGCCCGACTGACCGTCACCGTAAACGACGACATGCCCGACACGGGGATACTCGCCTCGACGCCGTAAAACGCAAACGTATCGTCAAACCCTCGCCCCGTGCCCTTGGCCTTGCCCATGGTAAACGAGCACCCAGCCGACCCGCACGACGACCCCCCATCGCGGTTCTTGTACACCACCGTCACACCCCGAATCGACCCCTTCTCCATGTCCGTCGTCTTGACGCGGAGAAACCCCGTCAACAACAAACTCTCCCCCCCGTTCTGCAGCGTGAGCTGCATCTGCACCGGCTTCACCGCGTACGCCTTAATCGGCTCCGTCAGCTGCACCCCCGACGGCACCGTGTCCACCATCTTCTGCAGCACCTTCTTGCACGTCTCGCGGAACTCGTCGCGGTCCCTCAGCCGCTTCGCCGTGCTGTTCCCGTCCGAGTTGAACAGCTTAAAGTCCGAGTTCTTGCCCAGCTTCACCGAGGGCCCGACGACGAGCGGGTTCAGCGTCGTGCCGTCCAGGTACTCGGTGATGATGCGGTTGTCAAAGTCCGACTCGGTCGTGTCCAGCTCTTGGAAGCCCTCGACAATGTCCGGGAAGTGGCTCGAGTGCACCCCGCCGAGCGTGTGGCCGCACGCCGTCAGCGCAATGGCCTCGTCCTGCTCGAAGCCCATGCGGTCGAAGCGCTCTCCGAGCTTGTCCAGCGAGTCCCGCGGCTGCGGTAACCCCGGAGGTCCGTTGCCAGTGGCGTCCTTCCGGCCGGCCCGGATGGGCACCTTGGGTCCGCCACACGACCGTACCGAAGCGTAGACGGCCAGGGCGATGAGGTCGGCGAGGCTGGTGCGGCTGCTGACAAAGGGAGCCAGGGCCTCCAGCGTGGTGCGTAGGCCAGGCCCCGAGTTCTCGCCGTTGCCGATCTCGTACTGCAGCGAAGCGTCGAGGCCACCCTCGCCGGCTCTGACATCCGCCGTGGCCATGTCATGAAAAGCGGTGCGTAGCCACTCGGCCGAGTTGTACCGGTCCTCCTCCAAGGCTTCGTTATCGCACGGGATGACCAGGTCGGCAAAGTTTCGAGCTCGGAACGAGGAGAGTTGGTACATGAGTTCCTCCAAGTCATCCGTGTCCGAGGGCCATGTCGGGTCGGCAACGAGGGGGAGGGATAGGGAGAGGAGGGACAGAAGTGTCACCCAGTTCAACAACGCCATGACGAGAAGTAGGAGGCATGTAAGTGTATGGATTCAGAATGAGTAGATGCAATACCCAAGGCGGTCAGAAAGGGGAAACTTGGCCTTCTTAAGAAGAGGGAACTCATGCTCTTAAGACGGAACACCACTTACACAACACCAGATCAAGCAAGCCATGGTAAAAAGACCAAGCAAGCCATCGAACGAAGACCAAGCCATCGACAAACCTCGCGAGCCAAGACCATGATGTCCTGCATACAGCACGAACAGCGCCGATGAGACTGCAAGCCAAACTGCAGCCCATATGCGAACCCAGGGCCCAATGTCAGGCCACTCCTCCAAAGCCTACCTATACGGACTCTTGGCTTTCGTATTCTCGACCAGCACAACGGCTTCCTTCGACGGCCCCGACCCAAACGGAACCGACGGCGATCCATCGAGCACACAACAGAAAAACACCGCAGGGGAAACCAGCTGACTGGCGTTCGCCTGTCTCGTCTCTCGTCTCGGGAGGCGGCATCTCCCGTATGCGTAAGCATTAAGCATGTACGATTCGAACCAATGTCTTTCGAACCCCTCCGAGGCGGTTGGTCCAACTGCTCGCCTCCCCTGACGAGAATTCTCCGAACGGGCCGCCCATGGCCTATTTTTCTCGTCAGAGGGTTGCACGGCGCCGAGCCGGGAAACGTGGGCTTGACGCAGGTCAGACCGACGAAGCCGTCGTTGCGTGGTACAATTGACGTATTGCTTCGCCAGAGGCTAAAGCTTCTCGTTGAGCAGAAGCACAAAACATGGAGGAACCAGAGGTTTGAAAGACCGAGTAAAGATGTTTTGGTTGCCGCTATACCCGGAGTCCGCCAAGAGTCCCCATTGGTGGCTGCCTACCTTTGTCGGACGAGCACGCGAGAGTGAGCAGATTCGTGATTGAGCCGAATAATTGGCTGGTCCTTTTAGTGCTTGGCATATCTTTCCTTCAGGTACCTCTGTGACCTTGGGTGACGTACTGCGTTGCGTTGTGCCAAGGGCTTGAAGCGAGGCTGTTCGGCTCAGGAACGAGTCAAGAACGATCGCCCACTAGTTTTTTTTGGTCCTTGGCAGCTGAAGACATGACGACGGGGTTTTTTGTGCTTCTGTTTCTTGGCCGAGTACATCGGGCCGAGTTGCAATCATTCTGGATGGGAGTTGCCGGACTCACCTCACTTCACATGCAATATGCAACGAGGCAGCCAAATGCTTTGGATGAAACGACAGCGAAGCAGCGAAAGCACCTCCCTGCAGGATGCAGACAACGATTTAATGCAAGAATGAAAAAAAACAAAAAAAACAGCGCAAATGGAACGAGAGATTCTTCTGTGTGACTGGAAATGATGGCTTGCCAGAGTGACAAAGGTGACAAAGCAGAGTTGACATCATGACATTGCGCTTGCCCCGGGATACAATCTCAGCCACATCGACCTCGTCAGCATCCGAGGCAGCCAATCACTCGCCTCGCGAACCACCCCCTCCTCGCGGCCTGGTGGCTGTGCACATCGAACCACCCAATCACATCCCTTCTCCACCCGGCCCACCCCCGCCTCGGTCGCCGACCAGCACCAGCCACACCAGTCTCCGTCATCACCTAGCCGCCCGCCCATCACCCACCTCCAACGAAACAGACAAAGATCGATGCGGGCAAAAAAACAGGAACGGCAACCACCCAAAAGCGTTCGTTCGCAGAGCAATTGCCGCCCGGGCGCTCGGCAACTCGACACTACGATGGATCCTTCTTTTCTCTCGGAATAACCCCATTTCATTTTGAAGCAAGTAAAGCCTTATCCCGGCGGCCCGTTGGGGGCGACCTGACCTGACCCCTCCCTGCAGGCCATGATGGCTATGCTGGCGGGGGGAGAGCGGCTTTCGTACGTAATGCCACCACCTGGGCGTCTTAAATCGAGGCATGTCCCTCTTTTTGGGTTTGTTTCGTTGTTTACACTGTTTTTGTTCCTCGAGTGCATTTGCATTTCTTTGAGGGGATTTTTAAGTGATAGCCTTTGACTTTATCCTCGACATCCATCTCATCCTTGATCACACTTGATACGCCATCCGACGAAACATAAGGCACGTCATCACAAAACATCACCACCCACATCACCACCACAGCAACCAGCAACATCAACAACCAACATCACCAACAACCTCACCACTACCTCATCCTCACCACAACCAAAACCAAAACCAAAACCCCCCCAAACCAACCAAAATGGGCGCCGGCTCAGGCTTCGCCCTCAAATCAGCGCAGTGGTTCGTCCGCGGCATCCAGCTCTCCTCCGCCGCCATCATCCTCGCCATATACTCGTACTTCCTCGCCACCCTCAACAACCACTCCCTCCCCGTCTCCACCACCGTCAAGGCCGTCGAGGGCATCTCCGGCTTCGCCTGCCTGTACTGCCTCGTCGCCCTCCTCCTCCTCTGCTGCCTCGCCGGCCGCACCTTGTCCTCCTTCCTCGCCATGCTCCTCGACGCCGCCTTCATCGCCGCCTTCATCTACGTCGCCGTCGCCAACAAGGCCGGCGCCGGCTCGTGCACGGGGTACCTCGACACGCCGTTTGGAAAAGGGAAAGCCAACGAGACTACGTCCGACGGAGACGGCGGGTTTACCGTGTTGCCTAGCTATCGCGTCGCGTGCAAGCTGCAGAGCGCGTGTCTGGCCTTGAGCATCATCGCCATCTTGTTCTTCGTGCTCTCCATGCTCGGAACCGTGGCCCTCGCCCGCAGACACCACAAGGAGAAACGCTTCGGACCCGGCCCGCAAAACGACTACACGGAGGGCTACGGGTCTACCAAGCCCAGCTTCTTCGCCAAACTCTTCGGCCGGAAGAAACTCCCCGCCACGCACCCGGACAACGCCCTCCCAGCACACCCTCTCCCGGACATGGACAACAACAGACCCAGCCACAACACGGAGCGCACCGCCGTCGACGACGACGACGACCAGTACGACCTGGCCAACCAGCAGCAGCAGCAGTACGAGGGCGTGTACGCAAAGAACGACGCCGGATACGGATACCCGCAGCCTCAGGGCCACGGACGCCAGGACGGCTACGGACACATTCACTACCCGGAGCCCGAGGACCACCTGCCGCCGCAGACGCAGACGCAGACGCAGTCTCAGACGGGAAATCACCAGCAGGGACAACAGCAACATCAACAACAACAGACGGAATACGGACACGGCCAGACCGCCTATCGCGGGTACGACGATGGCGTCTACGATCGCGTGTGACGGAGGGTCTGAGAATGGGCTCGGCTCAGTCAGGTCTTGCTTTTTTTTGTTGCCATGTGAAACACGTTATGCGCCTGGCTAGGCGGGGACTGGGTTTGGGAATGGGAATGGGTTTGGATGAATTGATGATAAATACCCAAACTGCTTGGTTGCGATGGAAACGGACATATCCCATCGTAGTATGAACGAATCCAATAGACGGGATGAAACGACTCCCGGTAATAATAATGAATATAGTACGGAATATTCGACAAACCATTACTCATGAAAATCAATAAACCACGCTGTCTATTCCTACCTATGCGCTCTCCCCATGTCCTCCCTATACTCCCTATCCATACGCTTTCCAATCAGGGCCATCCCTCGACATGTTCCACATCATTCATGCCCTCCTCGGCCGGAGCCATCTCGACCATCATGTCCAGCTTTTCCAACTCCTTGGAGAAAAAGTCCTGCTCGTCTCGCATGGCCGCTCTAATCTCTGGCGCAATCTTGTCCGGATACCGCCGCACGTTGAGCCAGTGCGTCAGGCTTCGCAGCCCCTGCTCCAACGGCAATGCCGCGTCCACCTCGGCGTCAATGTCGCTCCCGGCGAGCCACTCGTCCCGGAGCTCCGGCCGGCAGTGCAGGTACACCGCCGTGATGACGCGCATGTTGCTCTGCCGCCACTTTCGGCCGCAGTAGGGGACTTGGTTCTTGAACAGCTTCAGCGTGTAGAGCCTCAGCTCCTGCTGCGGCACCTTGAGCGACTTGCGCAGGATCGTCGATGACTTGTACTGCACCAGCAGGAGGTTGCGGTGCGCCTTGTTCTTGCAAATCTTCTGCATGATCCGAAGGTAGTTGATGAGGGAGAAGAAGTTGCGCCGTGAGAAATCCGTAATCGGTTCCGCCGGGAGGGGATTGACGGGGTAGCCCAACTCATCGACCTCCGGCCTAGTGGATTGTTGATCGTCGCCGGAACCCTCTCCGTCTTCTTCGTGCGTCGCCTGCTGTCCAGGCGGAGACCGCCGTCTCTTAATCGGCGGAGGCGCCGCATCGTCCTCGCTCTCTTCCAGCTCCTCATCCTCTTCACTCTGCCCAAGATCGTCCGAGCTATCCTTAAACCGAGATCGCATGTTGCAGAATTGGAAAAAACTGGCCTTGGTTAGACATAATCGTCACCAAAACACCCGGTACTAACCTATTCTCTTTGCGGTCCATCCTACTGTCGACCACTTGCTGGATATCCTGGTGTGCGAACAGTTTGAGCACGAGCGGGACGTAATTCGAATCGAGCAAGAGCTGCGTCAAATACTCAAACTTGAGCACATCTGCAACGTGTCAGCGCCGAATATCTCAAGTAACTCGAGACTTACGTGATAGCTTCAGCCACTTCAACAGCAAGAGGAGAATGCCCGTCATAGCCTTGGCCGTAATCTCTCGCGTTCGCGTAGCATCAACCTCTTCCAGTGACGGCTCCGGTGCCTCTCTAACGCTTCCTTGATTCGACATGTCTTGGGGCTTACCCATCGGACCGCCGTTAATGTTCGGATTGTTACCCCTACCCATTCCGGGAGGCATCTGTTGAGGCTGCTGTGTCACTATCGCCGTCACGTTGACCAGGATTGGCCGCAAGAGCACAATGACAAGAGATTGGAGATGAGGCAATGCATCGCGCTGCACGTCGTTAGCCTGGGCTGTCAAAAACAATAGGCGTACTCACGTAAAACTTTTCCACCGCAATCAATCGCTTCTTGTCTCTGTCGCTCAGGCGATCTGGTCGGGGCCCAAAGTCCACTTCGGGTTCGGTTGAGCGAGGCATCTTCCCCTTGTCCTCGCTCTTCTGTTCAGCCTTGATCTCCTTGAGGATCTCTTGCTCTTCGAGTGTCAGTTCGCTGAGATCGAGGCCCTCAATCTCGGACTCGTCGTCATCGTCCGTATCCCAACCACGTTCGAATTTGAGAAACCTCTCACGCTCATCCCAGAGCTGCCGGGTTGCCCGAGTCATTCTGACTCGAGCCGAAAACAACTCTCCGGCTTCCAAGATGGAAGCTGGAATATCGCTTCCCTCCCACTTCCGGATGACCTTGGCCTCGTTAACGCCAGCTGGGAGCTTACCACCGGCACTATTGCTGGTGGCGTCCAGAGGCGGATACATGAAAGGGAAGTTCTGATTGGTCTGATAGTTCTGCTTCTTTCCTCCCTTACCTCCGACTCCGGGCGATGGAGGGGGTGACGGTGCCGGAGTGGCTATGTGCACCGGCTGATCCAAGATGGATGTTCCCCCGCTCTGAACGTGCGGAGGAGCCGGAATGATGCCGCTTGCACCACTGATTCGAGATGACTGGTTGGGGAGAGGGGGGAGTAGCGAGGTGTTTTCGTCTTCCAAGGGGACGAGAGGTCGTGGTGGGATATAGGCTGGATATTTGGACGTGATTTCCTGGCGAAAGACGTGATAATCCAGGGGAGACGCAGTGATCTTTTCCTTTTCGTCACCCACGGCGTCATTGTCCATTTCGCTGGTGGCCTTCTTGACCGACTCTAGTTCTTTTGAACCGCCGAATACGAGCAGGATGGATTTCCAGAAGAGGAGGAATATCTGGTCTTGTCAGTTAGGTCCAGCATAAACCGAGCGCTCCACCTACTTGAGTGTGTGGCATGACATTCTGTTCGTCCCACCGAAGTTTAGAAGTAGCCGTGAGCATGTAATCAACCAAGGAGGGATTCAGGTCCACTATCATTTGGTCAGCTTCTGCTAGGGAGTGCGTTCGATCAACCTACAAAGTTTCCCATACGTCGGAGACATATCGTCCGGGTCGTTGAGGGTTTCCTGAATAGCAATATACATAATGGTCATTAGGTTCAGCAATTCATCCTGGGCCTCCTGGAGGTTACCATGTTGCCCTTGAGGATCGCCAGACCTATGAATATCAGAACATGCATCCTCGTAACAGAAAAGGGGCACCTACCAATGCACTTCAAAGCTGTTTCGCAGCGCCGCCCAGACCACAGGCAACCCCTCCAACGAGGAGAGACATTCCACGCCAGCTCTAATGGCCTTTAGCTGAGAACGGCTCGCAACAGTCCTGTTGTCCCCAGGAGTGGCATTCGGCATGGCCGTGTCGCCCCATCGTCCCAGGACAAGGTATAGGAGCTTCCCAATGGAAGCCGACCTCAAGGCCGTATCGCTGGACTGCACGCCGGCGATGGCGGCCTGGATAAACCTCGTACGCATATCGTTGGTGGCATCGTCCCAGGCGTGCTCAGCGTGGAAGTCGTGCTGCCAGTGCCACTCGAAGGCCCGCTGAGCCGAGTTCAACCTAATCCATTGCCAGAACTGGTAGACAAACCACTCGTCAATTTCCTCAGCATGCGGGCCGACGTCGGCGTACTCGAAGTCGTAGGCGACAGGGTCAGCGCGGTTGAACTCGGCCACGATACGGCGAAGCTGCAACAGCGAGAGCGAGTCGTTTGGGTTCGGGGCAGGCGCCTGGCCGTTAGCCTGAGGCGGCGGAGCCATGGGCGCCGAGGGAGGAGGAGCCGTCACCAGAGCGTTACGCTGGAAGAGCGGTCGTTGAGGAGGAGGCGGCGCGGGAACGGGAGGGAGGTCGGTGTTTTCGGGCTCGGGGGACGGTTCGGCCACTTCGCCCGTGTCGGCGACATCTTGTATGGGCGGAGCTGGCTCGACGCCGTCTTGTTGGGGCTGCGAGGCCCACGAATCGCTCATTTCCGTGTCGGCGTCGGTATCGGTTTGCGCGTGGCGGCTCGATAGGTAGCGACCGTGGCAGCTCTGGCTGGGTACGCACGCGACGAGAAGCTTGCGGCGAGCTGTCTGGCTGGCAGTTTGCTCACTACCCCTCCAATCTTGATTGCGGGGTCGGCGTCTATTCCATGCTGGTGCGCATTGCTCCGGCAAAGAACAAGGCACACGTCGTCTTGGTTTTCAATGTCGAATTGCTCCCGTCGCGTGGCTCTTGGTTGGCTTGTTGTGGTGGTGGTGGGTAGACGCAATCCTGGGTGTGCTGCCGATGCTCATTGGTGGTCCAGGCGCTTAGAGCACAAGGCTTGGCAGGGTCTGAAAGGTGGGAGGAGAGCTGGCTTGATGGGATGGATAGCGATGTTGATGCTTGGTCTGCGTGGTGTACAGTGCCGAGCCATATATTTTATATCCGGCGCACTGTCGGTTCCTCCTGCCCACTCAGGCGCCGGAAACAGTGAGGAAGCTGTTTTCATCCACTGTGCTTTTGACTTGCCTCCGACGAACCATTGGTCGAATGAAGCGAGCACTAATTCCATCAAGAGGTATCCTACGTCAAAACAGACGATAGAAACCTACGGAGGTGAAGGGGGTTTCAGGACAGTATGTTCACACCGTAGTCTAAAGCCAGCCGATCGAGGAAGGCACAATGTCTTACCTATTCAATAGTGAACAGCATAAACATTCTGCTGCAATTAAGTTTATTGGATAACAGCCTAATACAACTTTATTAGCAGAAACAGCTTATAGATCTTAATTCTATTTGCCCTTATTCCTGATAATATTAGCCTATTAGTCTTGCATGCTTATTTTTCGAAAAACAGTACAAAGACATCATGTTTACGCACTGTCCTAACCCCCCTCACACGGGTAGGAAGTTTACAGTCTTTTCTACAGTTCTGCTCCTGTTGGCCAGCAGACTACTCAGAGCCATCAGAGTCAGAGCCATCGCCGCCATTACCCGCTGCCTTGGCCTCCTTATTCTTGGCCCTCTTCCTCAGCTTCTTTATCCGGTTGAGCCTCTTCTTCTTCTCCTTCAAGTGCTCCTCCTTCTCCGCCACCTTTTGCGTCTCCGCCTGCTTCTTCGCCTCCTTCTCCTTGGCCCTCCTTCTCAGCGAGATGCGCTGCTTCTTGCCCGGCCGCCGTTTCTTGGCAGCTTCCTCCTCTGTTGGTCCCGACTGGCCCGGTTCCCGCTTGCGCGTGATGGCTATATTCGTCACCTTCCACGGCAGCTCGAGACCCCAGCTCCGATCCTTGGATCGTGCCAGCACGTCTTCCCCGCTGACCGCTGCCACGGCATACTGCTGCCTCTGCGCCTCGGACAGGGCCGTGACCGTGTAGTAAGACAGAGGGCGCTTGGTTGTGAATGTGCCGTCGCCCGCGGGCCCGACGTCTTCCTCCAGGACAATCTTCTGGGCGGGCTTCGCGTTGCTAAACATGCGGAACGCGAATTCCTCGGCTTCTTCCATGGCATCATCTTCACGCCCGTCTTCTGAAGCATGCGCAGAGCGAGGCTCCTTCGCTATCACCACAGCCTCTGGTTGCGCATAGCTTTCGGTGATGCCAAGCGATCTCGCAATCTGTGCATTGAGCCTCGCCTGCCATTCCGCGTCATAGACTTCGTCATCAGTCTCGCTGGCCGAGTCATTGGAGGCATCCAGCTCTTCCCGCCGAACCCTGAAGCATCGTGTCAGCAACTTCGTATTCCGGGAAACTCCCTAACTCGACTCCGTTTGGCGAACCTCTTGGCCTGTGGCACTTGGAACATGGCGAGGTCTGTCTGGCCTCTCTCTCGGCCGTCGGAGGAAATCTATGTTTAGAAGGGACGGGTTGGTGGGATGGCGAGAGAGAGGAGGGCAGCGAAGCCGCCGTCGAGGTAGTATTATCGAGATTGGCAGATTGGATGGATTTTGGGCCTGGTGGGACTGAATGAGGTCGTGGTCAGCCCATGCAGTCACGGCCGACAGCCTTGCAAGTGGCGACTTCGAGACCGAACTCCGACGGGTCCGAGACGAAATGAACGAGAGAGAGCGAGAGAGAGAGCTACGGCAAGTCCCGTTTTGGGTGCGTGAGAGAGGCTGTGTGGTGGAACATGGAGATGGATTGGAAAATGAAGCCGGCGAGTGAAGACTCGCACTGGCTCTTGATTGGCACGTGCAAAGTTACCACTGCCAAAGCTCCACCACGCAACAGCTTCTGTAACAAATCCGAGTTCCAGAGACCACACTGCAGCACACATTATCAACGCTGACACGTCTAGAATACTTCCATCTTTACGTCGTATTGTCCAGCGTGCCATCTTATGCCTCCAATAAGCGAATATACCTACCTCTCCACTGCCGGCTCCGACCTTGGAGCCACGTTTCTAGACTTCCTCTTAGTGGACCGTGCCAGATGAAGAACATGCTTCTTACTATCCAAAGTCCCAGTTCAGCTGAGGACGGCAACTTCTCTCTCCAGACTAGGCTGCTGCGAATAGTGGCACAAAATGCCGTCACACAGCGAATTAATTTATCGAGGGGCACGATGCAACCCAAGAATTTCACTGCTTGCTTGCTTATCTTATCGCGCGTGGCCTTTGTCTTTTTCTCTCCGACATTGCAACGCCCGGGGTCCCTCCACTCCCCTCCCTCCAACATCACCATGTGAGGATGTGACGGCCTTGTCAAATCGACCGGGTTCAAACCCAGAGGTGCCACTATCAGGGCAAAATAAAGAAAAAGATTTTAAAAATAAAAATAAAAAATAACGGCTTTTTGTCTTTCGTGGCATGGAACCTAGACACTCCAAAGTCCCTCCGTAAACCGGCTTTCCCGACTGGTCCGCCAAGATCCCTTCACTTTTGCCTTCTTCTAGGTAGAATCTCTCGGCCGGTGGTCTCACTCAACTCGGCCCGCCGCCGTCGACCCACGGAACCATTGGATCGTAGTTCCCCTCGTCGTCGTGTCATTGTAATTTCCAATCCCCACGCCTCGGCCTCCCAACTCCACGAATCCTACCTCACATTACGGATATTACTATTGCTATTAGTGGCCAACCAGAAATAACCTACTTCACGAGCTGCCTGTTCCGAACCTTGGTTGGTGCCGTCGCCTGGCACATATTAACCCCGTGGCCCTCCAGCCCTAGCAGGATCCTTCAAAGCCTCCTTCACTCACTCGTCACGATACATCTATCACGATCCATCTGGTCTTCTTCAAATCTCTTTCGCTATTATCTTATCTCATAAGCTGTTACTGCGTTGGCCAAAGAGCGCAACCATTAAATATCACGACAAGCATACGCCGTACTATACCCGTCAGCCGCAGCCATATATCATAGTAGAACAAACGAAAATGGAACGAGAGTCGACGCGAGACCGCCATCCAAACACACAAATTATGCCGCCCAGACAAAGGAAACCCATCCAGCAAAGAGACAAGAAAAGAAAATGAAAACCTGTCGTCGTCGGTTTCCCCAACACAATGCCTGCCCAGAAGCCCAACGACAAATTCTGGACTGCATCATTGTCCTTTCCGAGCTCGAAACTCCGACAAAGCAGCAGCATCATATGCTTCCAGCTTCCAATCCAGCCAGCCAGCGCGTTCCCCTTCATCCATCGTCCAGCTCTCGCGAAAGGTTGAGAAACGTTGAGTCCTTGCTCGGTGATGGAGGCAGCCACTTGGCATACCATCACCCAGCCCCATGATGCTGACCCCTAGGGCCTTTTCCCATCACGTTATCCGCCATTCCAGAACCTCTTCCAAAGTCCGTCTACCTTTCCATCCTCATGCTACCATGGTTTTTCCCGGAACCGATTAACAAAAAATGATCACCCAAACACCGACCGTGAAATAATCCAGCAAATATTCTACAAGCTCACCAACGTAAAGGGAAAGTTCAGTAGAGCTTCAATCATGTCGAACTAAGATCATGACTTCGTGGAAAGACATACATGATGCCTTCGTATCCGATATTAGGAAAGTTGGTTGTGGCGCCTAGTTTCCACTCCATGAATACTGGTTCATGGCATCAAAGGACCCTCGGGGTCCTCCGTTGTAGACCGAGGGACCTTGGCTTTGGCCCTGGCTCGACTCGGTCTTGATGGTTGGCGAAGATCCGGCTGTTGTGCTTTTGTATTGGTCTTGCGGAAACCCGTACGACCGTCCATCGTGATTCGCATACGCAACCGTCGAAGCAGGCTCAGCAGCCGTCGTCGTCCAAGTGGTCGCTGGCGGGTAGTAGTCTCGGGCAGGCGGTGCTGCGCTGACGGCGGGTTCCGGGTTATATCCTCCCTGTGTTGCTTCGCTCGGGCTGGGGTTGACTGGCGCGTATGGTCCATATCGATATTCCGGCGAGGCCTCGTTCGCGATGGAGCCGGCGCTCCGAATCGATGGGTGGCTCACGTGTCGGGGGCTCTTGGATGGCCGTGGGTTGTCGACGTAACGGGGAATGCTGAGAGCGCTTTCGTGACCGGGAAGTGGCGCGGTTGGGATAGGAACTTGGGAGGCGCCAGTCGTCGAGTGCACGTACGTGTACTGCGAACGAATGGGGGGTTGCGTTTGGTCGGTACCGACCAAGGAGAGGGGGACGGATGGCTCCATTGATGTCTGAAGGGGAAGCTCTTGCGGCTCGGCAGTGAAGTTTGCTGCTCCAGTCATGGGCATCTTGGGAAACGCCTCGGCTCCCATGGTCGTCGCTGGGTAGTTCCCTGGGCCCGATGAGGGGACTTGGGACATCGGGCTTGGAGAGTTCCAAGCTGGATAGGAGCTAGAGGTTTCGCGTTAGCGTGGTGTCCTGGCTTGCTTCATGTTACAGACAGAATGCCCTCCCACCGACGTCAGGGGAATGGGGGAAACCACTCACTTGGATCTCAGAGATGCCAACTGCGTTCCTGGAAGTTTAGGCGCGCTAAACGTAAAAGCAGATCGAGGGAGTTGTCCATCGAGACCCCTTGCTTTGGCATCGTGCTGCTTTGCGGACAAGGCTCCGGCCACAACACCCAGTCCGGTTTCGACAAGAGCTTGGCCACGCGATCCTGCACTTGATCCGAGCAACGGGATCTCCTTTCTGGCCTGGAAGTTCCGGGGGCTACGGCCTCGCACCACAATAGGGGCAGTCGTCGATTCCGTCACGGCGACTTTGCTGCCGTTGGCAAGCGTTGCAACAACCTTCAGGTGCAATACAAAATGCTGTTGCAATTCCTTTCGCCGTCCGTTGTTTGCTGTGGCTCTGCGCTCTTGTCAGCAATGGAAAAGATGCAGAAGAGAGCACCAACGCACATCCTAAACTGTAGTCGACGCCAGCCGATGGGGTACACGGCGTACTCCCCGTTAGAATCGGTCCCGTCTTCCTGGAAGGGGATCAGGGGAAGTGTCGGTGGCTCCTGATCCGGGCTCTGTGAGGTTTCTGGGGAGTTGGGAGGAGGAGTCTTCCACGGGATGACAATCAGGCGAACAGGGTTGCCGTCGACAGACTCGATGGCCGAAATGGTGACCTCCATTGTGCTGATGGCAACGCTTTCTCCAGACTCGGTGACGACGGATAGCTGACCTCTGGGGGTGATCAGTGATCCGCTGATTTGAAACAGATTTCTCCGGTAGCAAGTCAGTTCTGGTTGCCGAAGCGATCCATCGGCAGTGCTTGACGGCATCTCCGACAGGAAGAACATTCCGTGGAGCTGAGCCGACAGCTCCAGCTGATGGAGTCGTCCAGTCGAGTCGACAATGGTGTGCTTGTCTTGCGTCCTCTTGAAGGCCAACAGCTTGTGGTCGTTGTTAACGGTCATCTTTGAGCCATCGTCACGAAGATCCTGGACGATCTCCTGATACGCGGGGCCATCCGTCTCGGCGAAGGGCCTCTTCAAAGTTGGGTAGCTGTGGTGGGAGGTGAGCTCTGGAGGCGGCGGTCTCTCGTATGCCTCCTGCTCCTCCTGGGGGTACCTGTATGGGTAGGAAGAATGGTCCACGTCGTGGTTGCTGGCAGGTCGCCCAGGGAGAGGCGTAGCCGTCGAAGGAATTGTGTCTGGGACTCGGCTCGACATGTGGACTGGGTTGCCGTAGTTTGGCCACATGCTCGAGTGCGTCGAATGTCCTCTCAAATCTGCCATGGTGGCCGGGTATGCTGCCGTGGTCGTCATGAGAGCATGTCTCTGCGTTCTTCGCCCGCCCCCTTCAAAACTCGGCGAATTGTTGGATCAGTACCGTCGCCAACGTTGTGCCTCAAAGAGCATGGGATCTTGACCCGATGGTTTGCGAGCGAGACCAAGACCTGGAGACTCTCCTAGATACGAAGCGCGACCGGGGGAGATGATGTCTTCAGGAGGAATGGGAGGAAGGGAGAAGCCAAAGCATAAGGGATTCAAGGTTGCAGGCGAAAGTGTACTTGTATATGATGGAGGGTGCACTTAAGGGCGGCAGATGCCAATAGAGGGGAGTGTCTGATCAAATGTGCGGCACTGCTCCCGGGGTGGGGACTCTTTCTCGACGAGGGGAGGTTTCGAGGTCCAGGCATAACAAGGACTTGGGTAGAGAACTCTAGGTCGACCGGGCCTCACTGGCACTCGACGGAACCCCTCGACTCAGTGCAGTCCCTACAGTACAGACAGACAGCAGAAGGGCCTGGTCGGCTCAGTGGGTGCAGAAAAGCCAGTCCAGCGCATGTGGCCGTTCTGGGAAGGAGGACGGGGAGTGGGAGGGGGCGGATCTGGATGAATAACAACGGGCTACCATAGTACCATACTTCGTGCTGGGGTTCGGGGTGGGTACCCTGCGGACGATTAGGAAAGGCCTGGAAACGAGGCCTTAGAAGACGGTGATATTCCACTTGACGAGGGAGAGGAGGGTAAACGTGGGTGAGGCCAGGGATGAGCAGCGTTGGGCGCCATCTTAGGGGTCGGCAGGTGGGTGCGTGATGGAGCTCGGACGAAGAAGCCATGCCCTGGAGTCTCACAGAGGTCAAAGGGGACAAAGTGCCGGGTACAGGCAGGTCGAGGAGCGAGGCAAAGACCAGGGCCGGAGGAGGGCTAGCAGGATTGAGTTGAAGACGTCCCAGACAAGCCCCGGTCGCCTTGCCATCCCATCCTCGTCAGCGTCTACCGAGGGGTTCGAGACCCCCATGCTTGGTTGAGGCCAGCACAGGGAGCCGGCCTTGTACTGTTGACCAGCAGACGCGCTAGACTCTGGATGGAGCCATGCCAATGTGTAACAGCATCCCGGGTATTGACTACCCAAGCCAAGGGAAGTAGGGATCAGATGGAGAGAGAGGCCGAGCAGCCATGTCGGTGGAGACACGGGGACCGTCTCTCGAGGGCCCGGAAGCCCCCTCCCCCTTCAGGCGGCGCCCCACGGATAGCCAATCCCGGCCCCTGGCGGCGGACCGGGGATGCTTTTGAGAGAGAATCCTCCGACGTGTGCAAGACGTTGCTGGCCCGCTAATTTCTAGAAGGCCGTTGGGCAAAGGTCCAATTGGGAAAAGTGCGGCGAGGGAGAGAAGTGAGAAAATATCGCCCGCGAGAGACAAGAGCCGGGTGGGCAAGGAGAGCGCGTGTGCCTCTCGTGTGTGTGAGCCTGTGCTCTCAGACGGGATCCCTGTGGAGGGGATAAGACGGAAGAATGTCTCATAGGACTGGATACTATAGCCAGGCGGCCGTTATGGCAACAAGTTGAGCGCAAGACGCGCCAGCAAAAGGTCGAGCAGAAGCCGTAATTTAGTCCTCCTTGGACGAAAAGTTACATCGACTTGTTGGTCGCGACGAGACGAAAAGGAGAGGGCCCTTATTAGCTTATGCTTACTCGAAGCTCCAACGGCATTGACAAGTGGATGAAGGAGGGATGACGGGCTGACGGGTGTGAGGTGGAGTCGAGACAAACCACACCCATGCCTTCGATTCCTCATCCTCACTGACCAGAAGGCCTCCATGGCAGTGACCAGCAGAAGTGACAGCAGCCGAGGGAGCAGCCATAGCACTTCCCACGGACCACGCCAGGGCCTTTTCCTCCCCATTCCCACTGCCTTGGGGGGGGAAGAGTCTGCGAGAGGGTGGATGAGCAGAGGGGCCTCTCCCGAATTGGGCTCAGCGATGCAGCACGGCGAAATCGAATTGGGCTCGGAGTCTTGACGAATGCGGAGAGCATTGAGGCGATGGAATGCCCCGTTGAGCAAGGACGAGGGTCCGTGTCAGAAGAAAGCAGACGCTGGCAGTGTTGTTGTTGTCCTCGCAGTTCTTGGTCGGAGTGAGTGATGCTAGGTATGGCAATGGTGACAGCTTCGCGCCCAGCCGCGTCTATCCAAGGCAACATGTCGAGCTCAGAGGAAACAAAACAAAAAGAGCGGATCCATTGCCCCGGTGGCAGCCATCAATTTTCGTTCCTTAGCGGATCAGATCAGCACGCACGTACGCGATGAGGTGCTCTTGGGGAGTTACCGCGCTGTCGCTCGGGTCGTGAAGGGTCCTGACAGGCCTGAGACGGTCTGAGACGCACACACGCGAGAGACACGAGGGAGCGTGCCCAGGCGAGATCGTGAGGAGGGGGGGGAGGGCTCTGTCGGCGAGAGCTCCTGGGCGGGCGCGGGTTGGAGATGGCTTCAAGTCGCGCGTCGCATCGATGTCTCGCTTTGTCGTTGGTTGGTTCATTAGTGGGGCAGCCATGCCAGGGCGAACGAGGGTGGGCCATCCTTGACATTTCCATGGATGGCCCGTGGGCGAGGCTTGGCCGCAAATGGCTAAGGCACAAGTGGCCAAAGCGACCAAGGCCGGACAAGAGCGGGCAAGGGCAAGAAATCAGACCAGGGTTGTCGAGTGTTTGGACAAAGAGTCAAGACGAGTCGCGACGAGAAAACGCAAGGGAGAGAAGATGACCGGGGTGTTGGATCAGAAGGAAAAGAGAAGCCGAATGGATGCAAAAATTAGGCAAACAAATGAATGCATGCATGCACAACAAACGTGGAAGGCTTAAACATGTCACACCTTCCCGACATGTCTTATGCTATCTCCGCGCCTCCCGTGTTGCGCCTTGGACCGTCGGTCGTCGGGGCTAGTAGCTGCCTTGCCCTGCTTGCGTACGTAGCACCTACCGCACGTCTCCATTGTGCTTGCCTCGACTTCAATTCCCATTTTCAATTGCGATGGCAGGTACGATGGTGCGGGATGAGGTTGTGTGGCATTCGAAGTGGTCGACAGTTTAGCAGCAAGAGCGGCCAGGGCCGTGCCCGAGTGGCGCCCCTTCCTCCCCCTCCCCCCCCTCTTTCCCCTTGGGCCCTTGGAGCCTTGGAGCCTTGGGTCAATGGGTCCGTCCTTCCCTTTCTCAACGTTTCTCAACGGCCGCCACAATTCCCCTCAAACGGGTCAACTGGTGGTCAACGTTGGATCCCCACAGTGCCCCGCCACAGTTTCTCCAGAAGCACTTGCACCGTGACGAGGGAAAACAGCCCACCTCTGCTTCCCCGTTGCCGTTTTCGTCAAGCCCGTCTTCGCAAGGGTGAGTGAGGTCGAGGGCCGAGGGACCTTAACCCCGTCCACAATTCAATTCCACGCAAAGAAAAAAAAAGTCACGGACCACGATGCACAAACCAACGACCATCAATTTCCTTCGCCGGCGCCGGGCCTCGCTCCTCTCTCGAATTGCATCCGTCCCTATCCGAATAAATCTTTTCATCAACTCCCGTCCTCGCTCTGCTCCTCCATGTTTCGCATGCGCGGGAGCCGGCCTCACGAGGAAACCTAATCGGCCATGCTAGACTTTCGGCGATCGCGTGTTTTTGTCGTCAGCCTGCTTCAGGGCCCCAGGGGTCAATCCCAAAACCCTCCCGCCCGGTTTCCAAGCTAATGGTGGCTGGCCCATGACTGTTCCATGACCGTATAATAGCCCATGGTCGAAACACTTCCCCTCAGCAACGGGACTTGGACTGCACGAGGTACGCGAGGCTTTCGACTTTCTGGGATTCGAAGTCTGCCAGGATCCGGGTTCGACAGCGACCACACCAAAGCTCTGCATTGTCCATCATATCGCGTTCATCGATGTGCTCATTCCATACCTAATTCAGAGCACAGGGCAGCCCTCAGTCGCTCGCAAACTCACCGGACACACGCACAAACCCACCATTCCTGCAGACGTCTAGTATTTTGGACCAGTTACACACGCGCACTGCAACTTCACCCGGACTGCCCTCTCACGCACAAGTCGTCACTCTCACATGCTGCCCCCGTGAGCCAAGACGAGAATTGGTCGCCGACGTGCCCTCATCAATCACATCCTTCGGATCTCGTCTTCTCTTCGCCCACCCATGTTTCTAAAAGGAGACTCTTGCATCGCCTGCGACTCCGGTCAAGCTCGGGCCCTTTTGGCCAGAAGCAAGCCCTGGCAAAGAATGTCGACTCCCACCGGTCCGTCCTGATACGCCTACCCAGACGCCACCCGGACGGTAGTTCCTCTTCCCTCCTGTACGTCGCCTTGCGGGACCATCGATGTAACCATCCCTGGCGCTCACGGCGATTTTTTACAGATCTAACTGTCCACTGCGTCTGGTCTCATCGTAGCAAAGCAACCTTGGAACGGAGAGGTGGACGGTCTTCATGGCAACCGTCTGCTGTGTGTCGACCGTCGCAGAGTCGTTTCCCGGGACCCCGCCTCCGGATTGGCTAGGGCCCCTCCCCCGTCGTCGGGCAGTCGACTTGGCCCTGAACAGCTCCGGGCAAGCCCTAGGACAAGGGCTCGTCGTCTTGATTATCACCGAACCCAGAGCGGACGAACTACCTACGTCTCCATCCTGAATCCCTTTCTCCGGGGATAGAGGCCATCTCTGGGCTCTAGCCGCGCCATGGTAATTATTCGGGGACAGCACTCTGGCCAATTTGCAAAAGTCGCGCGGATCCGCGACAGACGTTCCGAGTCGGGGATGCTCGCGATTATTTTTGCAGGCTCTGGCCGAGATTATGTTTCGCGCACCCATGGTCTTAGGCCACCAACCCAACATATATCAGAATTCTGCTATGACCTCCAGCAGCTCGACGAGGCGCCCTCCTGATTGGCCGTTGGCCTAAACGGCGCTGCAGGTGCATATGCGTAAGGGGGGCAACTCTCTTGAGCACGCATCCATGCTCACGCGCCAATTGCCAGTGCCAGCATTTCGAGCAGCAATTAGGCCACGCCAACGCTCAGAGCCGCACTAAACACTGGCCGTTGTGCTCGGGCCGTTGTGGGCTGTGATGGTGGCCTCAATTGCATCCCAAGTTGCCCTCTCTCTCTTCCCGGCGAGGATCCGACTCCAGCCCTCTCAGCAACTCCAACACGGCATCGAGAGGAGAGAAGACCACGGCAGATGCCGTCCACACCATCCGAACCGAGTAACGACTTGATCTGACGGGCCACTGTGACAAACCGTCGCTGCCGACGAGTCCCGCCCCTTGTTCACCACGTCCACTTTTGTCCGGGGTCCGGGGCGAGTCACCATTCAACAGGCTCTGGCCAGGCCCGCCCCAAGACCCGCTGCTCCGGCCGGTAGACCCTTTTCGGACGACGATCTCCGTGCAGGAGTCTTGTGCGCGCAGAGGCTTGACTCGGTTGGGGCAGTGGCCTCTTGTCTTCGTCTCTGGTTCCCAGTTGCCTAGGCTCGAAACCTCGATGGGCGGCGGCCGAAGGGCTTAAGGCCGGCTCTTTTGGGGGGCGTTGTGGGCACGAGAGACTGTCCTGCCCAGATTCGGGGCCAGATTCATCTGACAAGTCCCGTTCGGCAATGGCTGCAAACCATGGCTTTATGCACTGCATAACCCATGGTAGTGCGAGATGATGCAAACATCTGCGAATCATGGTTATCTACCCGTCGCTCTAGTTTCCACGACTAGGTCTCTCCAGTGAGCAAAACAATTGTTGATCGGCTATCTACCTGGTTTACCTTTCAACCACCGGGAGTCTCAGGTGCAGCATCCAAAAACAGCTTTACCGCGTTTGGCCGTATAATCGGACGATTTCTTCTCCTCTGACGTTTCGAATTAGCCGAAGAGAGGAACCAGCTTCAGGAATCACCACGGCGGCTCGGCCTTCGTCCTTGGGGAGGAGGCCCTCTCGACGGGTCTGGCAAGACAAACAAAGAAACGAAGGAAACATCAAACGAAACGTTGACTTTCCCCTAATCCCCTCCCCCTAAAGGCCCCCGATCGGCCTCCTTGTCGGGTTAGGTCAGTCTCCTCTCCCTCCAGGGATCGACTCGGCAGGGGGGACTTAGGATCAAAGACTCTTTGTTTTTTTCTGTTCTTGACTCGCCCGACAATAATATCACAACCATTATGCCGCTCATCATCAATTAGGGACCGAATCTCTCGGATTATCAGGCCACTCAGACCAGTGGTCAAGATCGAAATATCGCTTGCATCGTTGACGAACTAGGCGTCATTTCCCCAACGTATGCAGCCTTGAGGAGAAGGGATGGTCCTTGTTTTCGCAACTAGTCGGCCATGAGTAATGGAATGTCGCGCACCGACAATCCCTACCGTTCCTCTCTGCCGCTCTGCAGCTCGAAATTAGCTTCCAAATCCCAAAATAGCTTCGGCCACATGGCATGATGGCACCGTCGCCATCGTCGACTCGGCAGATGTCTTTTGGCCGACTATCTGAGACTGGGGAGATGTCATTGTTCTCTCAACATGCATACCACCTAGGTCCTATCGTGGCGGCACGAAGCCTCGACGACTCGCGGCCAACCGGACAGAGCCATCTCGACCGCTCAGCGGTTCAACACACCGATATGGCACCCTCTTCTGAACGGATATCGGACACATGGACAGGCCAAGCACCAGGACGGGTCCGCAGAAAAGATGCAGAGCGGCGCCCGTGCATGCGTCTTGGGGTCTCGGACACCCATGGCGACAGGTTCGCTCTGAGGCTTTGCAGAGCGAACAAGAGTGTGCAAGGGTGCTCGATGTCATACAATGCGGACTAATTTCTTTGTGAGCACGCTGGACTCAATATTCCACCACAATATCAAAAGGCATTTCCGACCGTCAAAGCTGCGAGAAAGGGGGCAACTGGGACTCTCAAGGGAGGCAGCTCGGGATATTCATTTCGAATCCTTCAACGTCTTACAGGACTAGGGAGGATATCCCGTGGCGCCCTTGGCCCTCCCTTGGTGGATAGGAGGTTGGAAGGCCCGATTCGGTAATAGCCGGCCTTCCCCGGCTTCTCTGAAAGGCTCTCCTCTTGACTCGTTGCGAGAGGCAGATGATGCATCCAATCGCGCTCGTCATCTGCAGCCGTCAGCCCAGACCGGCCAGTGCCGTTAAGCCAAAACCGTCTCTGGAAGCTCTGTCCGATAGCCGTCTCGCACCCTCTCCCTCACGAGAGTGCGGGGTCCGAGCCAAAGGGTAGCTGCATCGTGACGGCTTGCGTGAAGACGAGTGATGAGGCCTTGGTGAGAGCCATTGTTTCATATGGGCGAGCAGCCAGGCTGCCTGCATCATCGGGATAAGCATGATGCAGTCTTGTTTTCGCCTTGCGTCGAGAACCGTTTACTAATTGCGAGAGCGACGGGAAGCAAAACCCAATCTTTTCGTCACCTACATTATCACATCTCCGCAGTCGAAGGATGAAAGCACGTCTTCCGAAGACGGACGGCGCGCGGACTACCCGGAAGTCGATGTAAGAGAGAGACACCACACGCGGAGCTCCTGGGACGACTTTGACCATCTCGCGGCGAATACCCTAGACACCGGACCTACATCAAACGGTTTTGTTACTGTCAAGACGGGAAGTCGCAGGTGGCGAGGGAGCTGACAGTCGACCCCCCACCCCCTCGACATCACCAAGCATTGTCATGGTGGAGGTGGTGGTGGTGCAACACGTTCATCCATCAAGTCGGTTACACACATGGTCGGCGCCGCCATACAGTACAAGACGTTGTCGTGCGAGAGAGTGGGAACGTGTCGGTTTCGTGATGATGCTGCAAGACACCTCGTGTCGGCTCTGGGCGTTCTGGCGCTCGCTGGCAGGGCCACATAGAGTTGGCCTTGGTCTCGGGCCTTGGCCATGCGCGATTAGGGGACTCATACGGCATCGGAGGCCAGTTCTAAGCACCTTGTCATTAGTTCGCCGGGCTTGCATGGCAAATTCGCCCCGTCACATGCTGGATCGACATCTCCTCGAGCCATGATTTGAAGAGGTGATGGGTCAGCAATGACTCCCGTCGAGACTCGAGCTGCTGCGGAGGATTGGGAGAGGGGGGAATCCATATGCAGGCTGCGAATGCACGGCGCTGCACCGGACGGCAACACGCACGCCACAAGCAGCACGGTGGATGGTTTCATGCAAGTCGAAATGGAAAACAATCCCAAGACGGAAGGGGATCGTCACCACTACTTCGGATCTTTTGTCGTCGGGAGTTGTCAGAACCCATGCGGCCGCCACTCCTACTCCTCCTCCCCTTCCCAACCACCCTCTCTCTGGCCTGGCCTTTTTTTTTTTCTCCTCCTCCCTTGCCTCCCCAGAGACGCCGTCGCCGCCACCGCCGCGGCTTTGCATTTCGTCTAGGCGGGGGGGAAAAGAGGGCACCGCTGGAGGACACACGAATGGGTTGCTTCTCGTGGGCAAGGAAACAGGTGGGTAGTAGCCGTAGTGTGTCAACTTGGGCATGCCTGGTCTTCCAGCAGGACACACACACACTCGCACTCACACACAACAAGGCCACGCATGTCAGCTTTGGCTCCGGGGGGCCTACCTGGTTGCCTGCCTTGTGGTGGTCTGGGGTCCAGTCAAACATCACGCCGGAGTCTGCAGCGGGCAAAGACGCAGTCACTTTCGGCGTGCAGAGACGGACAGACAGAGGATGGGGTGGTGGTCTCTCCTCCTCCTCCTCCTCCTCCCTCTACAAGTGAGGCGAAACAAACAGAAAACAGGAGGGAGGGGGTCATCAACTGCGGCCGCAGCGTTGGCGGCCGGGGTTATGAGGGGGGGCCTTTTTCGCTGCACTCGGCCGTGAGTGATATCTCGACGTACGGTCTGTGTAACTCCGTTGTGCTGCATCTCGATGTTTCTGGGCATTCTTTTTTTTTCTCTACGGGTGTCCTCATCCCAAACCCCGCTGTCTCGCCTTTTTTTTTCTCCTGTTGGTGTTTTCTTAACAATTGTTGTGCCACACGGCGGCAGCATTTTGGAAGTTGAACAACAGCCCGAGGCCGGTCTGCAAAAGGGAGGAGGGGGAATGCAGCAAAAGCACCACACACACACACTGACAGACACACGCAGCCACACACCCTTCTTCACCCCCAAAGCTGGTCTCCCGGTTGGGGGTTGAGAAAGCGGATGAAGACAACCATGGGATGCCATGACTGTGGCAAAGACCATTCAAGGTATGTATTTCGTACGGAGTATGTCGGTTTTAAACAAGGAAAAAAATGTTGCCAGTCTAACTAGTACATATCGGCGTCCATGATATTTTCCCCTTACCCTCCTCTTCCTTGCAATAAGGAAAGAAAATGGTGCTTTGTTTGCTTACATACTTGCTCTTCCACCACACACACACACACACACACACACAACCGGATTACGCCTCTCAGCAGCAGCAAGCAGCCCGGGTAGACTACATCACCCCCGCATCCCGTCGTCGGCATCTTCGTCATTGGATTATCCAGTTGTCGCCGTCGTCGTCCGAGTCGCCGTCGACTTCGTCCTCGGCATCGATGAGAGCCATCTGCACGAATCGACGCACCCACGCTTCCTGTGCCGGGTCAAGGCCTGCACCGTTGTTGTTGTTGTTGTTGTTTTGTGCCTCATCCGGTGGCTGTTGCAGCTGGTGTTGTTGCTGCTGCTGCTGCTGCTGCTGTGGTCGCTGATTCTGACGCTGTCGATTGGCCGCGCCTCCCGCACCACCACCTCGACCTGCTGGTGCTTCTCCTCCTCCTCCTCCTCCTCCTCCTCTTCCTCTTCCTCGGGCCCCGGCTCCTGCCCCTCCCCGACCACCCCCTCTTCCTCCCCGACCACGTCCTTGGTTTCCCCGGTGTGGCCCATGTGCTCGGAATGCAGGCTGGGGCGCGTCTGGCGCAGCCGGCGGAACCGGCCGTTGGCCGTTGCGGCCGTCCCGGGGCTGGTTGTCGACGAGCCGGAGGACGAGGGGCGCCTCGCGAGCCACGGCAACCGCGGCCTGGCCCTGAGGATTACGCTGGTTGTTGTTGTTGATTATTTGGTCATTATTGTTAGCGTTATTAGCGTGATTGTCGTTTACTTCGTCGTCTTCGTCCTCGGGCGGCAAATCCACATCCACCATAGCATCTTCGCCCGGAGGCGGATGCGCAACAGGTCCGCCACCGCCCACGAACCCAAGACCGACGTTGTCGCCGTCGCCGCCCTCGAGCTCCCACAGGCGCATGAAGCAACTCGTAACCTTCCCGTCGGGCTGAGTATTGTAGTGGCGATAGGGGTTGGCCGGGTCGAGCCAGGCCGAGCATAGGTAGCAAAAGTGCGTGTCGCAGCGCGAGCAAATCATGTGGTTGCAGCCGTGAGTCTTTTGCGCGGGCGCGTTGCACGTCGGGCACGGGCTGGTGTGAAGCTGTAGATACTCGAGCGACGCCTGCTCCTCCTCGCTGAGCTCGCCCTTCTTCCGCGGGGGCTGGCACCGGACGAACTCGCCGTGCCACGACTGGAGGCAGCGCGCGCAAAAGGCAAAGCCGCAGTCCTCGCAGACGGACAGGAGGTCGGCCGGGTTGAAGGCGTTGGCCTTTTTCTTGGACTTTCCGCTTCCCGTCTTCGTCTCGTCGTCTCCCTCTTGATGCTCCGGGTCCGAGTCGACGTCGGACCCGTCGACAAAGTCGAGCCCGTCGGGCTTCTTGTGGCGCTTGGAGCGAGCCGCACCGTTGCACCAGGAACGGGGGCAGTATATCGTGTTCTTGTCCGACTCGAGCTCAGTCTTGTACTTGAGCGTGACATAGCGCTTGACCACGTCCTCGGCCAGGCCGATCTGCAGGAGCTCGCTGGGGCTGACGGCCACCTTTGTCTTCTTGGAGGCCTTGTTCCTCGACGAGCGCTCCTTGGCGCAGTTGGGAGCCAGGCAGCGGATGGTCTGCAGGTTTCCCTCCTTGATGCTGTCGTTGTAGAAGTCCTGGAGGCACTGGAGGCAGAAGATGTGGCCGCAGTCGAGCATCTTGTGGCACGTCGTACCTTTTTTTGGATCTGCATGAACTGGTCAGATGTGACGGTAGTAAAAGATGTGCACAGATCATACTCACCCAGGCACACGCCGCACTCAAACGTCTCCTTCTCAAACGCCGCCTTCTTGGCCTTGATGTCGTAGTCCAGCACGGCGAGCTTGTGCTCGGCATCCATCCTCAGGGTCCCCTCGGGGGTGATGGTCCCGAAGACGTCCTCGGCGGCGCGCTGCACGTGGTCGATGTAGGTAAAGGCCACCATGTCGCGGCCGATCTCGTCCCACAGCCGCGGGCCGTCGTCCTCGAGCCGGCGCAGCGTGGCGGCGTCGAGCCACGGCGGGAGGGCCGACACGGAGACGTCGGGCGGGGAGTCGGCGGGGTAGCCTTCGGGGAGGCGGATGCGGAGGCGGAGGGAGGGGAGGTGCGAGACGTTGAGGGAGTCTACCGCTTCTGGGAGCTGCTGAGGCTGAGACTGAGACTGAGGCTGTTGAGGCTGCTGCTGCTCCGCGGCGGGAAAGGTGACAGTCACGGGGCCGGCCGGCTCGACGGGCACGTCAATCTCAAAGGTGAAGGGGTCCTGGGCGAGCGGGCGACGGATCTCGGGGTATATAGCCTCGAGGGAGCCGAGCTCGACCTCTCGAAGGTCGCTATCGTCGGCCATGGCTGTTGTGAGAGGGGTTGATGAGCGTCGTGGTGGTGTTGTGAGTGGCGGGGCTCATCCTCCAGTCAAGGTGAATATTTCTCAAGTTTTTCCTTCCTTGCGCGGCAGTCGTTGTCATGACCGTCCAGAGAACATGTTCGTCGTCGGCGGAAGCATCCAGGGTAAGATCGTGAGAGACCAAAAGCCGAGAAAGAAGCGGCGCGAGTGCCGATGGAAGTGGTGGTGAGAAACTTGGTCCACTTGGAGTTTTTCTCCCAACCAGAGAAGCGATGGCTTCGAGTCCTTGGAAAATTGTTGGAACAGCTCTTCACACAAGGGCGGCCTTAATGAGAAATATATTTTCCTTCAGTGTTTCTTCGTGATACCTCAACCTTCTGTCGGGAAAAAAACGATGACTCTTTCGCCGTGCGTGCGGTTCGAACGTGCAGAGGAAGAGCTCGAGTGTGGATTCGCTGGATGTTTGAAGACTGGGGGGGCAATTGGCGGGGGGCGCAGATTGGGACGGGGTTTAGGCCGTAACAGGGTGGCAATGCATGATTCAGCATGTACGTGGTCACTCAACCGGGTGTGGTTTTTCGCCACGGATGCCCCCACGGGTTCAAACGCCACCTTTCACCTTTTGCCCAAGCCACATCTTTGACCTGGACACTTCGAAGACACCGTCATCCAGCTCTCTCGTTCGTCCCGAGTCCGCCTTCGAGAAACATAACAACCCGCAGCCACCACACCCCAGAAACTCGAAGCGGAATCGGAAAACCTCGACGTTGACCTGTCGCCCGGCAAACAATAGACTTCGCTTTGGGCAGGGTTCGACTTTGTCTTTCGAACCCTCAACCACCTCCAAAGCATGTATCGCTAAACCTACCTCGCAATCGTCCTCTTCCCCTCGGTCTTCAAACCCCTTCGCCCAACATGGACGACTCCGCGCCTCTCGCGTCTCTCTCCGTCACGCACGTCTTCTACGTACGCCTCTCTCCTCCCGCCCTCTCAACAACACCTCTCTAACACACCCACTCCTCCCCAGGACCCAAACGACCACATCTCCCTCGCATGCGCCTACCTAGCCCTCGTCCCGCAAGCCCTCTGCGTCGTCTACGCCACCCTCGTGCTCTTCACCCGCGAGGCCGAAATCGCACTCATGTTCGCCGGCCAACTCGCCTGCGAGGCCCTCAACTTTGCCCTCAAGCGACTCATCAAGGAAGACCGACCGCGCCGCATCCACGGGAAGGGGTACGGCATGCCGTCGTCGCACGCGCAGTTCCTCGCCTTCTGGAGCGTGTCCCTGGCTCTATTCCTTCTCGTCCGGCACCGACCCCCAACCACCTCCACCTCCTCGCGCCGCACATCTAACAGCCACCAACCCTGGTCCCTCCCCGAGCGCGCCCTCGTCAGCGCCGCAGCCGTGCTCCTCGCCGCCGCCACCGCCTGGAGCCGCATCTACCTCGCGTACCACACCCCCCGCCAGGTGGCCGTCGGGTGCGCCGCCGGCGTCCTCAGCGCCGTGGCCTGGTTCGCCGTCACCGCCCTCGTGCGCGACCTCGGCCTGCTGCGCTGGGCCATAGACACCCCGCTGGCGCGCGCCCTGCGCGTGCGCGACCTCGCCGTCCAGGAGGACATGTGCCAGGCCGGATGGGAGAAGTGGGAGGAGAAGCGCGCCGAGGCGGCTGCCAAGAAGCAGTGAGATTTATTTATATAGAGAGAGAAAACGAATGGCGTTTAGTTGTGTCTTGGGGGGGAAACAGGCGCATGTAGGTACTTCAGTGACTTTGGCGTTTGATATGGGAGTTGAACTATCTTCCACTAAGTGCTTGCTTGACGAGGACACGGTGACCAGTAGTCATTGGCTTGACAAAAGGTGAACACACATGACAAGAACCAGCAGAACTCAGAACAGATGATGAAGAATCCTATACCTCATGGAGGCGCATCATTTCTACCTAAGCCAGCTATCTACTCCTATCCCTCCCATATCCCCGCAAGAAAGTCATTTTCCTTCACAGCCCTACCAGTCCATCCCTCCCAAAACCCAAGCCCCTATCAAAGTACACGAAAAAAGTCACCGCAAGGTCATAAAGATCATAAAAAGCCCCAGCAACGCGGCTGAATCTGTCAAAGCGTATCAAGACAAGTAAGTGCCCGCCAGTAAAAGAAAAAAGTAACAAAGAAATATGAACAAGAGAATGGCTTGGATCCTGTTAGATCCAGTCCTCTCGAATCACCTCAGGTCCAGCTCGAGAACCTTGACGACTATGCGGCGCCCTCGAACTCACGCTCGGGTTCTTTGACCTGTGCGAGGTCCTTGAGGTGGTTCGAGAGTGGTGCAGCCTGGTGACGGGCGGGCTATACACATCCGGGCTAAGCGTCACGGCCTCGTCCTTGTGCGCCTTCTGAGAGGGCACGGGAGGGAGGACCTTGTTTCGCTTCTCTTCCGCCATGGCCTCTTCGTCTGGGAGGGTGATGACTGTGATTCCAAGAGGGCTTGGCTTCTTGGAGGAGAGTGCAACGGGCATCAAGGGGTAGTCGTAGTCCTGCACCTTGGTGGTTTCTCCCGGGAATGTGGCAGTGGGAGGCGGCATGTCGCCGAGGTTGGATAAGCGAAGGCCAATCTGTACGGTGGCCGAAGACACCATTGAGGAGCCTCTTTGGTGGTGTGGTTCTGTGGGATCGTGGATTTGAGGTGGTGCGAGGAGGTTTTCTGTTGAGTTTATGGGCGTTTCTTCTTGTGGTGGAGGGGGGGCATATGTGCTAGTAGGAAGGATGAACTGGGACTTTGGCAGGAGGGGAGCCTCGACTGCCATTGGCATTTTGTAATGCCAACCCTTCTTGAGTGACTTCAGTGTTGACTTTCTAGACATGCGAGCAGGCTGGGGTGACGTGGGAAGGTTCAGGGGCGGGTAAATGATGCCAAGGCTAGCGACACGAAGACTTCCGCTCTGAGGAGCGTCGAGCCCCCGCATCATGTCGAGAGTGTCGGGAGTCGAGATGGCCTCGCCGGGGAGTGACCTCCGATCTCCATCAGGAGGTGAGATGGGCTGGGCAATCTGAAGACCAAAGTCGAAGTTGCTTGAGCCTCCGTCGTCGAAGCCCTTCTCAAAGGATCTCGGCTCAATGCCGTCCCAGTCATTGGGGCCAATTGTAGTTGTTCTGCTCGATCGAAGGAAGAGGTAGAGGCTGCCCGTCAAAAGACCCGAGAGATTGACGACAACAGCCGCAACCATGGACGAGTTCAGCGTTGAAGGGCTATCGGCGTCGCGGAACGAAACGTTGAAGAAGAAAGGTATCACGATCGTCTTTGTCGAGTCAGCATGGTTCAAGATATCGTGGCGGTTTACTCACATTGGAGACAATGGCAACGACGAGGAAGTAAACCATGCGCGAAGCCTCGACTCGTTCCATTGGGCCAAGGTTGGTCGCCTTCATCAGTCGAAAGAAGACGATGCCCACTGCAATGGACAGGACGACAACAATGACAATGAGGAGTGCAAAGCACGCCAATTGGTACGGTCGCAAGTACCAGACAAGACAGGCAAAGCAAAAGTTAGGCGGGACCATCGCAAAGGTGATGGCAAAGGCCACCAGCAAGCTGAGGCCGACGACGCCGAGACAGATCAGAGTGTTCCATCTGCCTCGAGCCGGGAATGGGCGTCGCTTTAGGGCTCGGATTGCCAATTCCAGCCCAAAGGCGACCTGAAGAAAGGGAGTGATGAAGAATGCTGCACGAGTTAGCAGATTGGTAATTGAGAGGCAGAAAGCACCGTACCTGGTAGCATAAACTGGGAGATTCGAGTGCACCCAAGAATCATCAGAGCCTTGAGCCCCTTGGACTGAGCAATGGAGAAGACAATTCCCTGGACCGTGATTCCGCACGAGAACACAAAAGGGAACAACTCTGTTGAGCTGATGAGTTGATGCCATGATGATCTTCCAACAATTAGCACAGTATCCCACAGTCAAAGACCAACACATACCTGAAAGTCCACTTCGAGTCGATCCTCCGCGCCTTGAGCCACGATTGCGTCAAGATGGCCGTGGCCGTGACAAATCCAGCGACGGTGTTGAAGCACGCAAGCACGATTATTGAAGTTCGAACCGATTCGGCCGCGGCAAACCTGAGCTCGTTGTCCCAGGCAGACGTCGTGTTGGTCTCGAACCGAAAGCCATCCGAGCTGGCCCTCGACCACAGGTCGTTTGATGGCAGGTTGGAAGCCATTGCGAAAGTTGTGGGAGTCGAGAGGTATACGGGAATTCGACGAAGCTGATCAAGGTAGGCCTCCAGCCCGAGGCAGTGTACCAGCACTGCGTACTAGTCTCTCGTATACCATCTAGCAAGTAGACATGTCGCGGCGAACTCGAGACAAAGGAAGGGCGAGGACGTTTCTCCTGCTGTAACCGCCGGGTAACAGAAGATGCAGGTCAAGAAGCAGAGGCCAGGCCGTTGGGTCGGGTGGAGGGAAGACGGAGATCAAGTAACAACAAAGTCAAGGACACACAAAAGCGAGGGGAGATGCAAGAAGAGGCTCCTGGCCTTTGGGGAACAGTCAAGTCGAAACGAAGGAAACAGATGGACGAGACCAACTCTGCTCGGTCGTGATGGGAGTGCAGAGGGGCGTAGACATCTAAATGCCTTTTTCGGCTCAGCGCCCAGCCGGTCACATTCTCTTACACGTCTTGGAGGACGGTCCCAAGAGAAAAAAAAA
>JAMQMW010000205.1:0-25527 GCA_024115155.1 Thelonectria blattea
CCCCCCCCCCCCCCCCCCCCCGTCAAACGCCCAGACTTTGACCATGGCAAAGAGCGGCACACAGGGATCAATCGATGAATGAGAAACAAAACAGAAGCGCCCTCGGGCCCGATACAAGATCGTCCGGCCTCTCGGATTTAAACGAGGCTTCGTGAATGGTCGGTCAAAGTTGGAGGGGAGGGGAAGAGGTAGCGGGCGGCTAATAACGTGCAGTAGCCTCGTCACATTCTTTATCACAGCGGGCAAGCCTTCAATCTCACCCAGGCCAAGGGCGGGCGGCTTTTTCACGCGGAGGGAATGCGGGCGGGGAGGAGGTTGGCGGGAAACAAAAGATACGTACCTCTGATTGGACCCATGGTTTTTGGTGGAGTCGTGGACCGGGGGTGGATGGAGAGTGGAGCATGCCGTTCACTGAGCCGCGCCGTGATTGGCTCCCCGCACTTGCTTAAGTCCAAAAATAGTCTGACAGAAACGCTCAGGGTACGTACCTTTTGTCATAACCACCTCACCTCACTCACTGCAGAATCCGACATCACAGTCATCTGAGCTCATCAACTGTATCAACTACTTCCTACTAGAGAAATGGGAATACACTGTATCGCCCTGTTCCCTGTAAAGCAAAATGCCTCCGAACCCTCACAATCCCTAGAAATGCTTCCCTGAGCCTGTCATTACGACCCGGTACGCCCTCACTCCCTTGTTATGCATCCTTTTCTCTGTCACTGCAGTGCCCGCGTCGTCGTGTCCACGCCGTCGCTTTTCGATGTACCATAACTGCCCCGCGTCTTTTGTGCAACCTTCTCGACCAGAGCTCCTGGACGAGGAAAACCAAAAACAACAAATCACTCAGACAACCTTGTCTCGCGCCGACGCCCTTTCCTAGTCTATCCCTATCCCTATGCCCTTCGCTTTTCCGCCTTGTGCAATCCACTCATCACACCTCCATGTCGTTGATCTCGTTGATGGCTTGCATGCTCATTTCCACAACGTCGTCGATGCGGTCCGATGACCCGCAAGACCCTTCCCATTCTGTTCGTCACAGGTTAGCCGTCGAGTCATGTCCGCCGAGTAGCTGAAACATACCGGATCCGTCATCTTCTACATCTTCCACCACGATTCGTCGCAACGGTTCGAGCACTTCTGTTCTCTGCGTTAGCCCCCGAGTCCTTCAGTCTGTGCCTCCACATACCTTGTCGCAACAGCAAATACTCAACGTCCAACGTGTCCTGCGTCTCCACGTCCGTGTTGATCACCGTCATGCACTGCCCGAGCACGAAAATGAACAGGTTCGCGATGCTTCGTCTCAGCGACACCCGTCTCCGAATGTGATTGTCCTGCAGGTACATCAGGCAGGAGATGCCGGCTTGCTTGATGATGGGCGTCAGCTCGGCCTTCTCTTCGTCATCATCTTGCTGCGTCAACGTGTCGTCGTCGGCCGCCCCCGCAAAGGCCGTCAAGTCGCTGTCCTGGCATGCCGCAAACAGTTCACTGTCCAGGAAGTCGCGCGTGGCAGACTGAGTAGCCGCATCGCGCGCCGAAAGCAACCAAGGAACCCATCTGGGCACCAAGTTCATTGCATACCCGCGAACTGCGCTGTTGAAGGCCGCATCCGGCCGCACAAGGTGCAGCGCCGACTTGAAAAACTGCACAAAGTAAGGACCCTCGGTGTTCTGGAGACTCTTGGCTTGTACGAAGATGTGTTGGGTCATCTTGGTGGCACAATCGATTTGCTTTGTGTTTTCGAGATAGACCCTTGCAGCCCTCAGGAACGGATCCATCATTTGCGTCGAGCTGTCGCCCCGGATGCATCTCTTGAGCGTTCCCAGAATCCGCATGTCCATCTCCGGGCTGAGCTTGACCAGAAACTCGATGATGCGATCCGTGTTCTCCGGCGCTTGATCGAGGCTCAGAAGCTTCTCGACGAAAAGGCTCGAAGTCTCCGAGTCGAAGCCGCTGTGGATCAGCTCGACCTCGGCAGACGTCCAGTTGAAGGGAGGTCCCTTGCTCTCGCGCCGTTCTTCCGCGTCTTCGGTGATGGTCTCCGGCCTAAGCTCGGGTTGAAGGAGGTGCAGCAGGAAGTTGATCAGCGCAATCAGCGCCGTGTACGACGGCGGTCCCCTATTGCTGGCTCGTCGCATAATGGTCTGAATCATCCGCGCGTAGTTGGGCGGCAGGTTCATGGATGGGTCGGCTGCAATGATCTTGAGGATTTTGGCCAGATAGTCCCCGCCGAGCACGCACGCAGCTTCTGGACTCCCCAGCCTCGCAAATCCCAGAATCGCAGCGAAGAATTCATCCCACGCCTTAATATGGATATGGAAGTACCGCCAGAGATGGTTGAAGATGTGCACCGTTACCTCGATAAAGGGCAATCCGTGGCCGACCTGGTCTCGACAACTCTTGTCCGCATCTTCGTCCATGTCAGACTCTGACTGCTCCTCCGGCCTGTACAGATGTGGAAGCGTCAGTGCGATCCTCTGCAGGACCCAGACGAACATCTTGCTCATGAATTCCCGCACTTGGATGTCTGGATTTCGCAAAAGCAGTGCGCGAAGGGATTCGCGGCGCCTGTCGAAGTACCGGAAGAAGGCCACCGCACACCAGGCGCAACGAGTGACGGATTCGTGAATCAGTCCCGTAAAGGCCACGAAGTCTGGCATCTCCTTTGCTCTGGTGACGACTTGATCGAAATTGCTGGCCAAGACTCTCATTGCGTGATCTTTAACCCGATGGTCGTTGGCCGGCTCCGAAGCATTCTCGTCGTTGCTCCGGCACGTGCCCTCGTCGCCCACCGATGGCCGGAAGAGGTCGTTGCATTGAGCAAAGAGGTTGTGCACAAGTTTCGTGTGACTGGGATCGAACAGGCAGTGGCGCCGCAAGATGACCGTGTTTTCGTCCAGGATATGCTCCTTCAAGCTGCCGGCAATTTCCACTCGCAGAGGCACGTCCGTCTTCAGCCTGGACATTGTCTCTTGCTCGGCCCGAAGGGAGGAAGCTCGCTGGTAGAAGAGCATGTACGCGCTGTAAGTCTTGTCGAACTGAGCGCCATTCTCGTACATGCGCTCGGAACCTCCAAATGTGGCCGTTTCCATGTTTGCTGGATCCCAAGGAGTGACCGTGTCGTCGTTGAACTCGACCCAACTCTGTCGTTCGCCATACGAGGGACGTTCGCGAATGTACGAGTAGTAATGTCCAGACTCGGCCGTTCCGGCGTGGACAAGAACACCAACCAGCTCGAATATGTCTTCTTCATCGTCGTTCTCTGGCTGGCTCAGATGTTCACTGGTGTATGGCCGCAGATCGACGCGAGAAGGGAACGAGAAATGGTCGTTGATCTTGCTCCGCTGCAGTGTGCGAAGGTTGAAGTCAAACCTCTTCAGGTGGAAAATCATGTTGTCGGGGATGTCCTTGAGGCAGGCCCTAGAAGCGGTCAGCCACGTGAGCCCTTTTCTTGCGAGGCATTACGCACCTCTTGACGGCATCGACATGCGCGTCACATGTGGAACACTTGTACTTGTTGTCTAGAGACTGAATCAGCGAACCGGAACCGTCAAGCCTCCCTGGATGAACATACCTCCTTCCATCAGCTCGCCATCCACATATGCTTGAAGACTCTCTTCCAAGCTGCTCTTCCCCTTGATGTCGCATTGAATGGCCGAGAATGGCTCGAGCCGCTCCGAGATGTGCTCGCATTCTTTGGATTTGACCTGCTGCACGAGTTGACCACCATAGAACGAGCGCAACTTCTTGCGTTCAACCGAGTTGATGAGTTGGCCCTCCCAACGATCAAAAAGAAGGTTGTAGAACTCGTCCACATCCATTTGGTTGTGTATGTCGATGGGAGTATCGTCGTAGGTCCTGATTGAGCTGACAACGCTGCTGGGATCAATAAAACGCCTGAAGCTGTCCTGCATGTAACCGAACAGCTTCTGGGTATAGAACAGGAGCTGTTGTTGACCACCTCCATTGTCGCGCACCTTGGAAGTCATCATGAAATGCCGAAAGCTGGTATTCATGAAGAGTTGCGTGAGGAGCGAATTCAGGTAACACGTGTTGGAGAGGTTTTGCAACCCAACGTAACCACATGGCGCCCGAATCGCCTTGTTTCTGTCGAACTGACTCGGGAGCTCGTAAAGGTATGGGTCATCTGCCTCTTCCAGAAAGTACGGCGTGAGGCTGTCAAGAGCCGTGATCAGACGCGCCATTTGCTGCTTTTCACCCCCCACCCTGGCGAGGATGATCTCAACCATCTTCATCCTGGTATCGCCGTTAAGGATGACTCTCGGGACGGGCTGTTCGGTCTCGTTTCTCTTAGTCGGGTACAGGTGTGTCCAGAAGAGATCTTGGGCGAAGTTGGCTGGCAATTCGGGAGAGCTGGCTATGGAGCTGTCCAACTGCATGCAAAGGTGCAAGAGAGACGTGAGACCTCTGGCAAAGGAGTCGTGCATCCCAATCTGGCCAACCACCTCGGTCGAAGTGTGGCCAAGTAGTAGCAGACTCGCCTTCGAAGCAAGTTGCAGCGTGTCTGACAGCTCGGCTGATCTATCCCTCATCATAACGAGCAGGGAGTGAGACAGGACGAAGACTTGATCGCACTGGTACGGCGAGGTAGCAGTCAGTGGCACGAGAGCCACAATCACGTCCCAGATATGTTGAGCGAGCGATGCCTCTGACGGCCTGGTCGGGTATTCAGCCATAAACACGACACCGCTAGTGTACCCCTCCTCAATGACCCTGGCGGCGTTCTCCCTGACGGCGATTCGATCGTCGGCAAGAAGCAAGCCTCGAAGTGCCAGGGGGAATTGATCGTTTTTGACAAGGCTCTCGCAAAACTCGGCGTCTAGAAAGCTGAGCCGAATCATTGCATGGAGCGTCCCCGTGATGAGTGGGATCGGAGCATTGCCCATATGGGTTGTAGAGTTGGACAGAAGCTCAACTAAGCGATCGGGATCTGGCAGTTTGACGCCGCCTGCTCGGAGCGATTCTCTTGGCGGATCGAGTTCTGGGACAGAGTTAGCAACGCGAACGATTTGAAAAGGCAACGTAGTCACGCACTACCAAGGAGCTGGAGCAAGGCCTGTACCAAGTCTCTGGCCAGTGTCAACCTCAAGCCCGGGGAAGCTCCATCGAGCACGTCTTCGTCGGACAGCGCCTGCACAATTAGTGATATCGAAGTCTCTAGAGCTCGAGTGCGAGAGAGTTGTTGAGCAGAAGGAGCTTCGTCGTCGCTTTTCTCACCTGCGGCCGCTATCCTTCCGTGCAGAGCAGCGTCGGGGTGTTGGAGAAGCGCGTGTACGGCGTAAAGCGATTTGTACGGCTGCCCAGGGGGAAACACATTTCGATACGAGGCCGTGTCGACTTTGATGGACTTCAGAATGTGATCATCTGTCGGAAGCTTGATTAGGAAATGGTAAATCTGTTCATCGTTAGTGATGAGCCTGAGTCTCGGACCTTGAGCCTTACCTCCTCTGCTAGCTTTTCCTCCATGCTCAGGTATTCCCACATTTCGTCGAAATGGGCAGAAATCTCAACCTCCAACGATGACAATCCCGCTTTGATTGGATCCGTGGGGAGTGGCGCATCGTCCTCCCGCTTGACGAGAATCAGGCCGTCGTGCACATGCAAGTCTTCGAGAGACTTGCAAATGTCGTGCTCGCTCGGCAGGAAGGGTCGCCCACGATAATAGACGCTGTAATTGTCAAACCCGGTCTCTTCTCGCAGGCTTGCAAGCAACGAGGCCGCCGTGTTGAGCTTCCCAATGCTGAGCGGTTTCACTTCGGTGTGAGTGTTGCCGTCGAACGATTGGAACTTGAGCTCGGCTGATTCTCCTTCAACACCTGACGGCGTGTCCGAGGTCAACGTTCTCAGGTCCGGCGCCGTAAAGGTTGGTTTGGACTGATGAGCTTCCAAGAAGAGTCTCAGAAGCTTCAATGTTCGAGTAAAGATGCGCTCCTGTTCTTGAACCTGCTCCTCCGTTTCAACAATGACCATTGCTTCATCGTCGCCGCTCGAAGTTCCGTCGCTCGACATCTTGATCTTCCGTGCCGCCCCCTTAAGCTGCTGCAGGCACCTATTGACCAAAGCCAAATGAATGAGCCGCATTCGGCTCAGGGGAAAAGTCGAGATGAGTGCGCTGTTGATGTAGATGTCGATGGCGAGGGTTGAGATGGCGTGCTCGAAGACCTGAGTATCGTCGGCCTCCAAAACCAGGCGCCACAGCTCTTCGATGCCACTCTCTGCCACCACGTCTGGATTATCGAGGACGAGGTCTCCCACCGGGTTCACACGAGGCAAGATCCGGTGTCGCACAAATCCTAGCGTGCCAGGGCAGAAGCAAGTGGAAGGCAGAGCTGGTAAATATTCGGACAGACACGTTCGGAGAAATGGATTGTCAAATTCCTTGACCTTGATGTTGTTCAAAATTGTCCATCCGGCTTCTCGGTCATCGACGCAGGTTGATTGGGGCCCGACCAACATTGCCCAGAGTTTGGCGCCAATTTTTCCCTCAAGTGTTCGGGCTTCCCACGAAATGATTTGGTGGATGAACTCTCTCCGTGGCTGGTTTGACTCGCCGGCGAGCACGGCTGGGACACCTGCTGATCGTCCAGCCTCGATTGCATGACCGAGCTCCTCAACGATGAGTCTCGTCAAGTCATGCTGCTCGGTCAGCAAGTGAACCTCGCGTTTGGCGGCGGGACGAATTGCAATGGCGAGGCACCAGAGACTGCCCAGTGTTGTGTTCGACTTTGTTGAGATGTCATCAATGCAGCTTTTGTACAGTAGCTGGCGGCCGTCTGCGTTGGGGCCGTGGTTCAGTAGCTCCCTAAACTTCTGCATCGCGACGACTTGCATATCTGGATGCGCCACCTGGGAACCGGCCCCGCAGATCGATGCATCTCGGAGGAGCCGTAGACACAGATCGAAGGGGTGGAAGCTGAGCTCGGGTCGATCCATTGGGACTCTGGAGACCAGTCCGCGCATGATTGCATCCCAGAGAGTTCGGATGGGCGGAGTGAAGCCTTCAATAGGCAGCTTTTGCAACTTCTCGCAAATCACCAAGAGCCCATCGTAATCGAACAGATTTACAATCCCTGCCATCATTCGTGTCAGCGCGTCGGCGATTCGAGGATTTTGACTCGACGTGATGCCCTGCCACAAGAGATCAGTGTGTTCCTGACGGTACATCTTGGTGACCACCAAGAACCCTATGATGTTGGCACCCTCAACTGTGATCTCGGGATGGCAGTTTGGGCCCAATATGTACTCGATCAGTCCTGTTTGCAGCAATGTTTGGGCGAGGTGGTTGAGGAAGGCAGTGCTCGTCTCGTCTCCATCAGAGTTCCGTTTCCAACAGCCAACCAAGTCGGAACACATGGTGGTAACGCCCAAGACTCGGAGTTGCATTTGGCCGGATTGGATGACCTTGGTCAAGAGGGCAAACCGGGTCTCGTAGACTATGGCCTCCACAGTGAAGCTGGCCGGAACGTCTGGAAATGAAGTGCGATGGAGGAGCAAATCTTCGGTTGCCCCTTCGTGGTGGCCCCTCAAACACATCCTAAGAATATCCGAAGACGCCTGGAGCAAAATAGCCAGACTATCAGAACTCAACATGGTGGGATGTTTCTCAACGGCTGTTGTAAGAGCCTCGATGAGATCGTTGTGGAGTTGATGGCCCACTTCGAGCCGATCTTTCTGCTTCTCTAAGCTCTCTTGGCTATCTGCTCCTGTGTTGGGCAGAGCAGCACTCTGGAGAAATGATGCGTCTATGCCGTCTGAGATAAGTTGGCATATTGGGGCAAGAGCATCAATCAACCGCGGAAACGTGGGGATCAGCTTAATGAGGCTCGTGGCCAGTCGTTCGATTGGCTTGCTTCGACATGCTTGCTCTTGAGTGCGTCCCTCGATGCGATGGAATGACTTCGTGAGAAGCGAGGCCAGTTCGGATTGCAAAACGGTGACACTAGGATCTTGAGACTGCTCGGAGGCGAGCCGTGGATGTGTGAACAAATGCAACGGTCCGAGATACCAAGGGGAAAGCAATTCAGGGCATTGGCGGCCTGCCTTTTCTGGTATTGACAAGACCTCCGTAATCATGTGGTCATCGTAAGTAACGAGCCAGCTCGCCAGTTTCGCGAACGAGACGTAGAGGGCGATGACCATGGTTCGGCGCGAACCTTTCAACAAGTGTGGCCTAGCACGGATTAGTTTCGGGGCGTTCTCCTTCAAAGAGTCGAATAGGCAGTCACGTACTTTCGCCTGTCAAGCGTCGTGATGATCTCCTGGAAGGCTTGCCAAAAGGGCACATTGAGACGACACGAGTCCAGAGCGGACTGGAGGTCGGTGCTTCCGACATACGCAAGATACTGCTCGAGCCATTGCTGGATGTTATCCAGGACGTGATCCTCTATCGGTGATTCTGTATTTCTTAGCGCTCTCCTTACTGTCAGCGGAAGGGGTAGCTCTTACGGGCTGAAAAGTACTGCACAAGGCGGCGTATCGTGTCGATGGGATTCTCATCATCGCCGCTGAATGGGAAAGTTCGGATGGGGTCGACGGCGGCACCATCTTCTCCAACAATCGACACACCGGCGCTCTGTTGGTCCGATATCATATCGTCATCCGACTGTACCGTAACCACCTCGATAGGTGGGCTTCCGGAGGAGGATGAGGATGACTGCGGGGTATCGAGGCTCTGGACAGGCTCCGTAGCCACGTCTAGCTCTGTCTCTTCGACGCTCGCCTTGACATCGTCGATGGCAATTGCGCTATTGGCGCTGGGAGAAGGCGAGCTAGGCGAAGAGGCTGCTGAGCCATCATTGGGAGCATTACGAAGGTTGATCGTGACCATGCTAGACGGAGGCTCAACGGGGGGGTTCTGCCTCGTTGGGCGCTCGGGGGTCTGAGGGGCAACTGGTTGCTGATTGCCCTCTTCGGCGGGTGTGCAGTCGGTCATGGAAGGCTCGGGGTCGGGATTCGTGGCGCTCGAAGACTCGTGGATGGGATCCATAGCATATACGGAAATGGTGGGCGAGCCGGAGAGGGAGGTGCGCCGTCGTTTTCTGGAGGAGATATCGCCGTCATCAAAAGGGTTGGGCCGAGTCGAGCTTGGCTCAGCGGATGCGGCGCGATCTGAGAGTTCGGGGCGTTTCGAGTCTAGGTCCATCGGGGTGGTGCAAGAGATGGCGAGAAGGGCACGAAGCGTGGAGGTGCAAAGACGTCACACCGTCGCGAAAGACGCCCCGGCGGCAGCTGCACAAAATTAACATGTGGTTTGGTAAGTTTGGGGATTGCAAACAGAGGTGAGCAGAAGCAAGGCCCAGCAAGAAACAGAGCTAGACCAAGCTGCAGGGGCGAAGTGAAGCGAGAACAGAAGGCAAGCCGCGTCGTTGTATGTTTAGCTGAGGGCAGATGGTGATTGACGAGAAGTGGGATGCGGATATGGGGATGGATAACTTTTGGGATATGGGGGAGCATGGATTGGCAGACAAGCGCTCGGCGGGCAGCAGCTTAAGGCGGGACGGAGCACGGAGAGGTACGTACCTTTGGAGGAGTGAGGTGCTTGGGTGGATGCCCCACCACGCGCCTGGTGAAGTTGCTTGGTGATGACCAAGTCAATGAAGCACGCCTTGAGTTTGGGAGCGCAGCGCGTATGCTATTGAGCGCAAACAGGGCGGGACTGGAATTGTAGCTGGGGGTAGGAGCTGGATGAGGTTGAATGGTGCTGTCGCGAGTCGAGAGCAAAGGGACTCAGGCAGGCAGCCTTGGTGCCACCCAAAAAGTGACAATGGCCAGGGCAGTCGGTAGGAGCTGATAAGTGGATGAGATGATAGCCCAGTCGATAATGCGGATGGCGGCAGGCGATGATGAGAGAGAAATGCGGAATCGATACCAGAGCAGGTCGGTATCCGTAGATGCTGAGCGATTGAAAGAAAGCAAACGCGACGGTTGGATGGATAGCGGTACTCCGTACAGTGGGTTCGTTGACGCCAGGTTTTTGACAGGGCGGGAGGGATCGAACTGTGGCCCAGATGAAGATGATGGTCAGGCTGAAGCTCCCGCCTGGAGCTGGGAGGTCGCTTTGGTGGCCGCGACGATGGATAGCTCCTGGCCGTTAGGGGTGGTCCCAGAGCGGGGTAAGGGGTGGTTGTAGCAGGGATTGCAGCAACTACTACCGATGGGAGGGACAGCTGTGACTTACTAGGTAGAATAGCCACCAGGACACCGAGAATCTGTAAAGTTTGTAGACGTTTGCCGAAAGTTGTGGTGAAGTCGAATATTTTGTGCGTACACAGGGGAAACGAGCAAGCAGAAGATGCCACGGTACCTAGGTACGAATATATACGACGTAAGTATACCTCGGCGGGGTTGGCCGCTCGTGAAGCAACGGAAGGGAGTTCAGAATGACGTCTGGCCTTTCAGGTTGAGAAGCAGGCGCCGGCGCATGTCAAACACCGTGGAAAGCGCCGTTGGAAAGCTCGACCGCGTTGATGTTGTTGTTGACCAACGGCCTAGCAGCAAGTATCGTTTGGTCGTGGTTGGACAGGTGGTGACTGGTGAGTAAGAGAGTTGTGCGGTGCTCGGCGTTGATCATGGACATTTGGCCGGGGACTGTGAAATTGAAGATGGGGAAATGCAATCAATGTACATATCCGTAATCAAGAAGGATCGTCGAGCCGGGGGATTCATAGGCACTGTGGGATGTTGGGGTTGGGAGGGAAGCTGCGAATGAGAGACGCGGTGTGGTCAGGCAGCGCACCGTGCGAGTGAGTCGCAGCCGCCCATCTCGTACCGTAGGCCGCCCATGAGTCTGACGAGACCATTTGGCGCCCTCATGCATCTGGATTTTGCCATCACAAATGAGAATTTATACGAATAGTGACGAGCATACTATTGCTAGCCTCTCGCACAAGTTGACAATGCAAAATTCGTAATGCACCTGCTCTCTCCTTAGGTTGCGATGGAAGAACATGGGGGGTCAAGCACCTCTGGACGGGTTTGTGGCTCCTCGACCCATCTGCAGGACTGAGCATCTGGGTACTCCCGCCTGCACGAGAGTAATAATTAGCAGTTGATTACGTCGGAGATCGAGGTAATTGAGCCATTGCTGAGCATGTCCCAGCCACGTGGGAGGGCAAATGTCTCTCTGTACGAAGTACCTTAGTTCAGCGCCACTATCACCTTCAACCACCTGAGATTTGGATCCAATGTTGTCTTTACTCCAATATTACTAGGCACCCAAGACGATGTGGCAAAACCTTCATCTTGCCTGGTTTTGATGCAACACTGTCCCCCTGACTATCCGTACTGACATGGGTTTCGCCTTAAGCGATTCCCTCCTCTGAATACCAGTACATATATCCGTAGTGTCATGTTACTAAGCAAACATGAAACGAGGCAAGAAACGTAAAATCAGCTTGCGGAACAAGGGTGGGACCCGATGGATGAATATTCGTATGTTGTACCGCAATTGGAGACCTTTTCCCCCTTCTATTTCTACCTGTATGTAAACCAACGAGTTCCAATTTGCGCGCTGCCAACCATGGTCTTCGATGTAGCAATAGTTAGTTGTATGCATGTTTCTCCCCCATAAATCTCCCATAAACCCCCCATAAACTCTTCTCAGCTCCCCTTAGACCCCCTGCTTGCGAGCAGCCTGGTCCTTGATGATCTGGTCCAGACATCCCGCGCTCGCGGCCACGAAACCCAGGTACGTCGGCGACGGAGCAAGCACGCGCGACGTATACTCGGGATGAGCCTGCACGCCCACGAAGAAGGGATGGTCCTTGAGCTCCACCACCTCCATACGCCGGCCCGTCTCGTCCTTGCCGATGAAGTGCAGCCCCACGCTCTCGAGCTCCTCGATGTAGTCCGGGTTGACCTCGTACCGGTGTCGATGTCGCTCGTCCATGGTCTCGGCCTCGCCGTAGAGGGCCCGGAGCTTGCTCCACTCGCTTCCCGGCGTGAAGATGGTCGTCTTGGTGCCGAGGCGCATCGTGCCGCCCATGATTTCCTTGGAGCTTTCGGGCATGAAGATGACGACCTGGTGCTCGGCCTTGCTGTCGAATTCCTCAGACGTGGCTTCCTTGTAGCCGCACAAATTGCGCGCCGCTTCCACTACGGCTAGCTGCATGCCCAGGCAGATGCCCAGGTAGGGAGTCTTGCGCTCGCGAGCCCACTGCGCCGTTCGGATCAAGCCCTGGCTGGAGCGAGGTCCGAAGCCTCCCGGTACCAAGACTGAAGCATCGAGATCAGCCATCACTACCTCAAAGACTTGGGGACGGAGTACTTACTGCCAGAGGCAACAGTCAGCTGAGACCAAGCGTTGTGATACTTGGCCGGGTCGCTCTGCATCATGGTGTCCTCCAAGTGGTCCGCGTCGATCCACACGAGGTTGAGCTTTCGGTCGCATCGCATCGCCGAATGCTCCAAAGCCTTGACCACGGAAAGGTAACCTGGCATTGGGTTAGCCGACCATCAAACGCGAGAATGTCGAGTTGCTTACTGTCAGGAAGGGCCGTGTATTTGCCCACCAGAGCAATGTTCACCGGCTCCAGGTGCGGCTTCGTCGCAACAGTCTTCTTCCAGAGACCCCAGAGCTCTGAGCCTTGGTCGACCAAGTGTTGGGAGAGAACCAGCTCATCCAACATTAGGCCCTCGCGAAGGCGGTCTCTGAGGCCCTGATCCTCGAGAAGGAGTGGCACTTGGTAGATAGTCTCGATATCTCGGACCGTAATGACTTGCTGGAACTCGACTTGGCAGCTGCGCGCAATCTTCTGGACGGTGCCCTGATCGAGAGGACGTTCGCATCGACAAGCGATCTAAGATATTAGCGAAGAACCGAATCAAGTACTTGGGCACTCACCAAGTCAGGGATTAAGCCAGCACTTCGCATTTGCTTAATGGCGTGCTGAGTAGGCTTGGTCTTCTCTTCCCCATGGATGCTAAGAACATGTGAACCTTCGATTCACCCAAACTTTGGACATGGATTACTCACATCGGAACATACGACACGTGAATGTTCAAAAAGTTGCCCTTGCCCACCTTGTGTCGGAACTGGGTCAAGGCCTCGACGAAAGGCATGCTCTCGATATCGCCGACCGTGCCACCCTACCATAAGGATTAGGAAACACATCCAATCGTGGAGTGCGAGAACGTACCAATTCAACTGGGGGGTATTAAGTTAGTAAAGGTCAAGGGTTCCCAGGCTAAGAACGGCATACCAATACAGACATCGGGCTCTTCGCCGCTGTCATCGACGGGAATCTTGGCGACACGCTCAATCCAGTCCTGGATTGCGTCCGTGATGTGCGGGACGACCTGGACGGTGCGGCCCAGGTAGTCACCTTTTCGTTCTCTCTCGAGCACAGCCCTGAGCAAACAGTCAGTCATGGATCGCTGGAGAGTATAAGATGGGCACACACTTGTAGATCTTTCCGGTTGTGATGTTGCTCTCCTTGGTGAGGTTGAGGCCGAGATAGCGCTCGTAGTTGCCGAGATCAAGATCCGACTCTCTGGAACTGGATCAACACAACTGGTCATAAGTCTTAAGGGCGGTCGGCTTAAACGCACCCGCCGTCTACAGTGGTTCTCGTTAGCGTTTAGGGCATCTCAAACTAAAAGGCCAAGGAGTGTGCGTCACCTTTGAGAACGAAGCACTCTCCATGTTCGAGCGGTCCTAGGGTTCCGGCATCTACATGCGGTCAGAAGGGCTACGGTTGGATGATGATGGCTCCCGTACCTTGGTTCAGGTAGGGGTCAATCTATGGAGATTTTATTGTCAAGTAAGATCAATCGGCCGAGAAAGGGCTGCAATCATACCTTGATTGCCTACAGCGAGTGCGGGTCAGCGTGAATGTACTACCATGGTTGGTCACGAGAGCTATCATACCGTGATTCTAAGACCAGTTGTCTTAAGAAGGAGTCCAGAAGACGAGGCTCATACGTGTTAGTTGGGCGAGACAACGAGATGTCTGTCAAGATCCATACCGATGATTCCTAATGGTTCAAAGTTAGTCGTCGCGTATTGCAACGTGATATATGGAAGTAAAGACGTGAAGTTCAGACGAAGGAGGGGTTCAAGGGATGACAAGCAGGAAATGATATACCTTTTCCAATGCCGCTGATGACGCCACCGCTGACCAAAACGTACTTCATCTTGTCGAATTCACGAAAACCGCAGGCTGATCGAAAGTGCTGAAGCAATGAATGATGCAGGTTCACGATAGTCGCGAGTTGCAAGAGAAATTTTTGTTAACGGCTTGAGTCGGTCGTGCCCCGCCATTTCGATCCATGGCTTATCGTTATCGGTTATCGGAGAATGGACCCCACTCGCTCCCACCTCAAGTCAGGCAGGCGGAGCCCCCCGAGACTGAGGCTGAGAGGCTCCGTATCCGGATTTGCCCATGGTATGCCGTCGTCATTGTTTCCGAAGCTGGCCGCGTCCGAACGCCTGAACCCGACTTACCTACATCATACATGATACATCAGAGGTTCATGACTGCAACCTTGAAGGTCCGGGCGCGGCCGCACAATGTTGGCCTCATGATATTGCGTATCCGTAGGTTGGAGCTGGTTTGGACTTTGGAGCCACTTCCGCTAAGAAGGGAAGCCCACGTCAGTTTCAACCTCCAGATCCACATCCACAGACCCACCCAAGCTTTCATGCCACGGTGAATAATTTCACTTCCATCCACATGGCTTTGATCTTGGACAGCCATCATTCGTAACGACGTCCTACCATGGCCTCGACTCAACCCGCCCGAAAGAGGGTTGTCTACCAACTGGAAACCCCTCTCTCGACTCCTTCATGGTAAGGTTTGCGACATCTCACGACTTGCTGCATCGCTCACTCTTGCGACCAGGCCGGCAATTTCTCAAGAAGACCAGGACACCATTATCGAATTGCTATGCGAGTAAGCCTTGTCTTGGCGTAGATGGCGCGCCGGAAGTTTACATTTGATCGGCTTCGAACTCGTACAACAGCCTATCTGACCAGTCTCCAGCCTGCTAAGTCCTCTCGGCCAATATCGACAGGCCTATACCAAGAGGTCGAAGGGCAAACGGTCAGCCAAGCGAGAAAAGGCGGCCCAGAAAACTCATGGTGTCGTTGAAGTGCCGCCAAGACCACCGATGCCGGAACTGTGCTCCAAGATCGATGTCGGCCTGAACTCGATCAGCAAGGGTCTCGAATCGTCCGAGGAATGTCCTAGCCAACCGTACTCGATGGTTTTTGTAGCGCGCGGTAACCAATCGTCATCCTTCAACTGCCAGTTCCCCCTGATGGTTGGTGCTGCATCGAAACGCCTTTCTCCCGAACACAAGGTTCGACTGGTCGGCTTCTCTAAACCGTGCTCCGACCGACTCAGCGCCTGTCTCGGGGTGCCAAGAGTTTCGTCAGTCGCGATTAGAAGCGACGCACCGGGTGCCAACGCGCTGCAGGAGTTTGTTCGAAGGACTGTCGCACCTGTGGGTGTGGCATGGCTGGACGAACCTCAAGACAGAAGATATTCCCCTACGGTAATCAATGCTATCGAGACGACAGTGGGCCCCAAACGACCTAGGAATGATTGATATTACTCTTGGGCTTGAGCAGGCGGTTGCCCAGTAGATACCACCAGATTGTCCCAACCATTTTACCTGGAGGTACCGCCTAAAAGACCCAATAATGACGGAGGCGGTTTCAGTCCCCCAGGCCTTTGTATTTATAAGTCAAATTAGATTCTATTGCGGTGGTGAAGATGCCACTCTCTCCTGGCTGAGGAGACTGTTTTCCTCCAATCGACGTCGATATAAAGCCGAGCAACCCAGATATCATAGACATGGATGATGATAGAGTCAAACCGACCAACGCTTAGTCATATGTAATAAATGAGAAAATTCCTGCATCTGAGTGGTCGGATATTCATTTGTTATTTGTTATTCTCCCTTTTGTTGGTTGATGGTGCCTGCCTGATGCAGCCAAACTGAGTGTCTCCTTCCGCTCTACCCAAGCCACCACTTATTCCCTTCACTTGCTAACCACGCAACTTCTTCCCCCCAGAACACCACCTGCACATCTCATCTTCCTTCGATACCAAGATTGTGCAACTGGACTCATCGCATTGAAAGCAGTCCCAAAATCTTGTGCGTATGCAACAACTCCTCGCTTTGCTATCCGAGACCTTGCTTCGGCGTCGCCTTCGAAAACACGCACGGTAAGCTCGATTGAAACGAACATGGAATAACAACACGTATCGAATGACATCGTTTTCAGGTTATTTACTCGAAGACAACATGGCCGCACCGGGAAACGGGGGCGGAACTGGGTACAATGACCCTGAAAAAATGAAGGCCGCCATGGAACTGGCACAGAGTTTCAAGAAGAGTTCAAGCAAAGGAGGGTTATCAATGGGACGCTCCGTTCGATCGACGAAGCAACAAGACCGTGGGCGCTTGGATTATGCTGATGGTAATATTTCACATGCTGATTGCACGGAGGCACACTCACGTCTTACAGCCCGTCGCTCATCTTCCCGTCCGGGATACCAATCGGAATCCCGGCCTCGACCTCTGCCTACGAATACGAATGTTCCACCACCAAGCCTCAGAAACTATACCAATACCTTGATCTCGGACACTTCTCAGTTGGGTTCGGGTCCCATCATGGGAAGTAAAGCAATGGACTTCCTCCGTCGACAGGACAAGAGCCCAGTGCCACAGAAGCGTAAGTTGACGACAAGACCATGTATTGATACGATTTAGCCTAACAGCTCAAAGCCTCTACTACCCAGGGACCCCAGCAACGCACCGAAGTAGCCGTCGGACTGTCTCCCGTTGCGAAGAATGGAGGTGCCCTCAGAGACAGAGGTCATGGGCTGCAGGATAACAGGGGAACGACGTCCACACCTTTCCGATCTCCCCAAGAAGTGGCTGTCGATAGACTCAGAGTGCCAGCCACTTCCAACGGTCGCCTCACGCCGCAGCCGGCATCGCCAGGAAATCAAAATGCGACTGGAATGTCCCAGAGCGCTAGTTTTGCTGCTCTCCATGGCTCTCAGTCAGGTTCACAGTCACGATCTACTTCCAGGGCAAAGGGCAATATCCTGGAAACCTTCATTTCTCTCCTCAACCAAGAGTCGCAAGAAGCAGAAACTGAGCCATTGCCGGCAGCTATTTCCAACCAACCCCACGTGGAGATCAACTCGACTCCGCAGGTTGCTGAGCGATCCACCATGCCAGCTTCGGAATGTTCCAATGAAGCAAGGGAACACGCCCCCCAGTCACCAGAAGAGACACCTGCCACTTCGTCGTCTTTGCAGGCCTAGAATGGAGGTAAGACAAATGGAATCGATCAACGGAGAGATGAAAATCTTCGCCCAAACGCCCGAGTATTCACACCTGAGCGACATAACTCCGATATTGCCCCTCAAGATGCTCAACCTGTTACGCCAGATCAGGGCGGGTATTCGGGATCTTCGCGCCTATCAGCAAAAGCCTCGCCTTGGACCCCCGACGAGCAGAATGGGAGTCGAAAGCCCTTATTGGATCGTAATTCGGCCGTGAATGATCCAGCTGGGGACTTGGGCCTGCCTTCACATGATCAGTCTCGCACAAGCGGTCATCACATGCTCGGGCAACAAGATGGCAGCCACATTGTACCGCTCGGCCCAGCCTGTGGCCACGTTATTTCTGTCACCCCAGTTTCATTTGCTAACGGATTCCTCGTGCCAGGGCAGACAACCGGTCAGCTCTGGCTTCAAACCCCCGTGGCAATGGGCGCAAGTAGCGCACAGAGTGCGACCGCGTCTTCGAACCCCCCCGCACGCGAAAAGCGCAGAGATGAGCCTCGTAAGCCAACTCTCGGTCTGAAAGGATCGAAATGGGCCTAGGCTACACGCCTGCTTGCTTCAATTTACATTGTTGGGCAAGGCATCACATGGACGACGGATTTGGTTCAACATGGAAGGACCCAGCATTGGTCTCAAGTCTCTCGAGAATTGCGAGGACGTTATGGAGTTGAAGGGGGTTTGATATCGGAATGATGCAAAAGGTGAAGAGTGGTTGTATGGCATTGTGAGGTTGCAACGATTTCTGGCAGGCAGAGAATTCAGGGGACATGTTGAAGGAGGTCAGGATGGATGTACAGTGGTGTCGTACCGCGCTGTGCGTGATTGAATGTATTTTCCATGCCCTAGATTGACTATAAACCGAGTATTTTCACTCCCAACTTTTGCCGTGGTATTCTCGCATATCGAAATTGGCGCTCCCCAAGCATAAAACGTGACATCATCTTGCGCTCAATGCCCACCGTCTATCCCATCTACCTATCCGGACATTCCCTTCTCGAGCAGCTTGACGCCCTCGCGCACCTTTGGCGAGTAATGCTTCCTCAACAGCTCGCCCTCCCACACGGTCGCGGCAAAGGGGTTGCTGCCCTCGACGCTATCGCTAAAGGGGTTGAAGCGTCCGTCGCCCTTGCGCTCCTCGGTGTTCCACAGGCTGCTGACCTTTTTGCTGTGCGTGTGGGCGATGTCGCCGAGCAGCACGAGGACGGCCTGGGTGGACTTTTCGGGCATCTGGAGGGCGGCCGTCATGAGCTGCTTCGCGAAGGCGGCGAGGCGCAGGGGGGGAACGGCGCGGATGTTCCAGGGGGGGAGGAGGATGCCTGTTAGGGAGCGGAGGAGGAGGACGGTGGTGGTTTGGACGTTGATTTTGGAGGATGAGGAGGAGGAGGGGTTGGTAGGGCGGGTGAGTTCGAGGTTGGGGCTGGTGGAGAGGGAGAGGAGGGACTTGAAGAGGTGGGCTGTGAAGAAGGAGAGGTCAAGGTGCAGGGTGTTGCGGGAGTTGTGGGCGTCTTGGCCGGCGAGGAGGGCGTAGGCGGTGACGGTGCAGAGGAGGGCTTCGCGGGTGAGGTTTCGCGAGGGGACATGGTCGTCATCGTCGTCGTCCTCGGGTTGGGCCTCGTCCTCGTCATCTCCGGCGGGCTCGGTGTCGGCATCCTCGTCGCTGTGGCGGATGAGATCCTTAAGAGCCTCGAGCAGATCGCCAAAGAAGTCCTGGTTGATGAGGTGCGCGTACCTGGCCAGGCCCTCGAGGGTGGCGCCCATGAGGTGCGGCAGGCGCATCTTGAGGATGCGGAAGTAGCTCGCAAACACGAGCTTCAGCGTCTCCGACTGCATGCGGTCGCGCTCCTCGTGGGTCACCAGGGCGTCGGCGTTGGCCATGTCCCGGTCGAGGGCCTTTTGCTCCTTCATGGCCTTGCGCTCGCGCTTGGTGCGGAACTCCTTCTTGAACTTCTTCTTGGGCAGGGCGACGCCCTCGACCTGGTCCTGGGACGCCTTGCCCGAGAACTCGGAGAGGAGGCGCAGGTCGAGGAAGAGGTTGATGACGCTCTCGTCGACCTGGTACTCGCGCGCCTTCATCATCTTGGCTAGCAGCGAGACCGTCTCGTGCGAGGGGCGTCCCTCCTCGTCGTCCTTGAGGAGCGTCCGCAGGGCCTCGAGGCACTTGATGCCGTTGGCGTCAATCTTGGGTCTGCTCAGCTTGCCCACGAGGATCTTGAGCAGGTCGCTGCGGAAGTTGAAATGCGCCACCGAAGTGACGAGGGTGCACGCGCACGTCGTGGCGATGCTGGCCAGGTTTTGTCCTCCGCGAGCCGCCCTCCTCTCGATCTTTGAGCAGCGGGCGAGCTCCTTGATGTAGGCCTGGTAGCTGGAGACCAGGGCCTGCTCGTACTGGCGTAGAGTGCGGACTTCCTTGGACAGCTTCTCCTTGGGTCCGTCTTCCTGAGGTCGTATCCTGAAGCCGGGGATGACGTCCTTGTAGACGGACATTTGCGTCATGAGAGCGAGCATCTGGATGGCCACGATGTGCGACTGGCCAATCTTGGCGAGGGCTTTGAAGGCCCCTGGGTGCTCTTCGGGATTCTCGTTCATTTGCATGGCGATCTTGGCGAGTTCTTCCTGGGCTTCGCGGATCTGCTGGGGCTCGGGGATCTCAGGTTCTTCCTCCTCGACTTCTTCCTCTTCGGGCTCCGAGTCGATCTCATCCTCGCGACCTTCTAACCACTCGGTGTCGCTCGCAATGGATTCCGCATCATCCTCTTCCTCCTCCTTGGCTTGCGCCAGCTCCAAGCGGCCATCGGCGGTCTTGATGGGTAATCGATTGGTCTCCTTGTGAGCCTTCTTGCCTTTGCGCGGACGCGATTCGTAGTCCTGCTCCAGGTCCCAACTTGATGCGTTCTTGAAGAAGGATTTCTGCACGTTTTTGGATTTGCGCTGGCTTTGAGACTCGCCGTCCGGAGACTCATGGGCCAGCTTTCTCCGTTTTGAACCGCCGGGCGCCATTTTGTCGCTATGTCGCTTTTAAAGGATCGAATGTGAGCTGAAGCAAGACTTTCGTCGCCGAATTCGACTTCTTTTTTTCCTCCATGGAAGTTATGAGATTTTGGTGGGTACGCCCCCATTTGCACCAATCAACACCTTGGATTCGGGCTCACCGCCAAAATTTTGGAATTTTCTGCCACCTGCCAATGCCCCTCCACCAAAATTTCCAACTAGCCATTCCAGTTTCTTTGCGACGAGTCTCTTTATCTTGAAGCTTCACATCGACACTCTTTTCGACAGTCGCAATCGGTTCAGCATGGTCGTCAAAGCGCCCGAACGGGCGATGAAGGTCGCCAACAAGCTCAAGCGGCGAGAGCTCTTCGTCCAGCACAAGAAGAACAAGCAAAAGGAACGCCATGAGATGCGACACCGCCGAAGAAAGGAGGAGGATCGGGAACCCGAGATGAAGGCCGCGCGCCTGGCGAAGCACAAGCCTATTACGATTGACCAGAAGCGCGTGTGGGACGACGTCGACGATGACAGCCTCGGCGTGCAGGTGGACCTCGAGAAGCTGAAGCGCAGGCGCATCGAAGAGGCTGAGGCGGCCGAACTGGCTGCCGCCGAGAACTCGGAGGACGACGACGAAGACGACGACGTCGATAGCATGTTGGATTCGAACGAGGAGGGCGACGAGGCTCGACAGGCGGCGTTGGAAAAGAAGCGAGAACGACGGGCGAGACGAGACAACAGTGCTGCTCCGTCCACCACCAGCACGAATCTCGACCTCACGCCTTCGTCTCTGGCCGTCAAATTCCCTACGCTCTTCTCCGACCTGCCACCTCCCACGCCCAAGATCCTCGTCACCACCTCCCTCAACTCCACCATCCACAGCGAAGCCGAACTGTTCTGCGGCCTCTTCCCGAACAGCACCTACATCCCGCGGTCGGCCCATCGATACGGCCACAAGTACTCGCTGCGGGAGATTTGCCGCTTCGCCCACAACCGCGAGTACACTGCCGTCGCGCTCATCAAGGAGGACCAGAAGAAGCCCACGGGCATGTCCGTGGTCCATCTCCCCTCGGGCCCGACCTTTCACTTTTCCATTACCAACTGGGTCGAGGGCAAGAAGCTGCCCGGGCACGGCAACCCCACGAACCACTACCCCGAACTACTGCTCAACAACTTCAAGACGCCCCTGGGTCTCTTGACGGCGAAGCTCTTCATGACGCTGTTCCCTCCCCGACCCGAGTTCCAGGGCCGACAGGTGGTGACGCTACACAACCAGCGCGACTACATCTTCGTGCGACGCCACCGGTACGTCTTCCGGGATAAGCGCGCGACGGAGAAGAGCATCGTCGGGGCCGACGGCAGGGAGCTCAAGGGCGTGGAGGACATTCGCGCGGGATTGCAGGAGCTGGGCCCGCGGTTCACGATGAAGCTGAGGAGAGTGGACAAGGGCGTGGGAAGATCTGGGAGCGAGGGCGACGACGCTACGCAGTGGGAATGGAAGGCCAAGATGGAAAAGGACCGCAAGAGGTTCAACCTGTAGACGGCGCGCTACATTTGGGAAAACGGCGTATAGAGTAGAGTTCCAAGTACTAGTAGGTATAATGACATTCTGGGCGCATACTAAGGCTCTAAACATTACCAGAGGCGTCTTATGATGAGGTAGGCTCGAAGTCTTGAGGAACTCATCGATCCAGATAGTACAACAGCCAATCAGGAGTGACTTTGACCTTGGCAAGAATATGGAGGTTCAGACCCCATGCATCTCGCGGTCTGCAAGGGACGCTGCACTATGGTAACGATTCACATGCACGTCCATAGCCGAGATGGACACCACCGCAAGCAGGGTCAGGGCGAAGCAAGCATCCAGTCTACTATGCGTACGAAGTCTTCGTACACGCCCGCATCAGCGACTGTCCGTCGGGCCAAGCAGTCGATGGGACGATGCGAAGGAACTCGCCGGGCCGTCGTCATGTGGGTTTATCAGGTATTGAGATGGTGGCTATAATAGACGATCAGTAATCCCTTCAGGGTCGTCTGCACATCGAACCAATGGCGGGAAGGGAGTGCCTCAGACACTGGGCTGGGGGGAGTTGCAGGGCGTCCGTTTGGGGTTATCAAGTCCGCGATTGATAGGTATCGATCCCCCTTGCTTGCGAAAGTGCGCGGCAGGCAGGAAATGCCACTCGGATGGCGGAGGTTAAAGAGTCATGGGGGAGTGGTTCAGGGCAGGACAGGGCCTCAGTTTAATAGGTAGATAGAGCCGGCATTTGTACCAAGGTTCGGTTGGCGCGTGGGGAACGTGGACGAGAATCTCGCGATGCTTCGTCAACGTTCGGCGGAGTGAGTTATCCACAGGGGGTCGTTCCTGATGCATGGATGGGGATGACGTTGATCGAGAAGAGTGAGGCCGAGATGGGAGGTTGAGATGGAAGGGTTGTTGCTTGGATGGTATTGACTTTTGAAGGTCGGGACCGCCGAAAAGGGTTGGCCGAATGGTAACCCAGGGATGAGAGATGTTTTGGGGATGGGATAACTGGCAGTGGTGACGAGTCGTGAGTACTTTGGTGTTGAGATTATCATCTCATTCCTCACGCCCACCGTCGTCGTGACTTGGTTCCTTCGGAGAGGTGTTCGGGGTTTATTACGGAGGGGGTGAAGACGGTGGAGGTAACGTTACGCCCGAGAACACATCCGTATTTGTGCAAATTTGTGCAAGTGAACCTGTCAAGAAATGAAATGAAATGTCGAAACAGCCACGCGCACCAATAACGTGTTCCCTAGTGGGACGCCACAGCAACGCCACAGCGACCCAACGCCACACACCAAGCCTGTCAACGTTTTTCAAGCCTTGATGGGCTGAAAGCTGAGAAGGAACGGAGCCAGCCACTGCCCCTGACGAATTCCAGTCGCCCGTTCGAATCTCTTTTTCTGTTTCCCCTTGCGGCTGAACTTCAAGTTAATTATCCCCCAACAAGGCGTGCTGACACGGGGGAACCTATTGAAATGTCCTCATTCTTTCCTCCGACCGAGCGAAGCTGATTGGCAGCGCAATCGTGTCCCCGAAACCATTCCGTCCCCTGATTTTTTTTTATTTCCCTCTCCGATGCCGCCCTTTTCCCTCCTTTAAGGCCCGGGGGCTGTTTTTGCCCCATCTGAAAGCAAGCACTCGCACCCTGCATAAGACTGCATCTGCGTTTCGACGTCTCCTCCGCCTTTGACATCTCAAGACGCTCTCAGCACGCGAGAAGAGGAAAACTGACTTTTTGCCGCGCCCGAGCCGCGCTTGGATCCTGGCTGGTGCACCACCTTTCGCTTGTTGCCCCACGTTGGCTTCTTTCTCGAATTCTACTCCCCCAGTAATCACATTCCTATCAGCCAAAATGGCTCCCTCGGCCATCAGTGAGCCTTCTAGTTTGGTCTCTTGATCCCTGGCTGACCTGTAAGCAGGCTCACATGATCTAGAGGAGTCGTCTCTCCAAGATGGCATCTGGAAACGGGCCCCGGTACTCACTGGCACGACCAAGTTCGAGCGCCGTCCAGATGTCAAGAATATCATGGTGACGGGCGGAGCTGGCTTCATGTAAGTCGACAGGTCGGACCTGACTTGGGACCAACGGTTGACCCCTGTAATGCAGCGCATGCTGGCTAGTCCGCCATCTCACCTTGACCTACCCCCAGGCCTACAAGGTGATATCGTTTGACAAGCTCGACTACTGCTCGTCGCTCAACAACACGCGCGTGCTGGCCGACAAGGCCAACTTTTCCTTCTACAAGGGCGACATCACCAACCCGGCCGAGGTGCTCGACTGCATGGAGCGGCACGACGTCGACACGGTGATGCACTTTGCCGCCCAGTCGCACGTCGACCTGAGCTTTGGCAACTCGTACGGCTTCACCCACACAAACGTCTACGGCACTCACGTGCTGCTCGAGAGCGCGAAAAAGGTGGGCGTCAAGAGGTTCATCCACATCTCCACCGACGAGGTGTACGGCACCATCAACTCGGACGGCGAGGACGCCCTCGAGACGAGCATCCTGGCCCCGACGAACCCCTACGCCGCCAGCAAGGCCGCCGCCGAGATGCTGGTCCAGTCGTACGAGAAGAGCTTCAAGCTCCCGGTGATTGTCGTGCGCAGCAACAACGTCTACGGGCCTCACCAGTACCCAGAGAGTGAGTCAACACGTTCGACCGAGACTGTTGGCGGTCATGTACTGACTACCCCCCAGAAATCATTCCCAAATTCATATGCCTCCTCAACCGCGGGAGACCCGTCGTGTTGCACGGAGACGGCAGCCCGACGCGGCGCTACCTGTACGCCGGAGACGCGGCAGACGCCTTCGACACCATCCTCCACAAGGGCCAAATCGGGCAGACGTACAACGTCGGCTCGTACAACGAGGTGTCCAACCTGCACCTGTGCGGCAAGCTCCTCAGCCTCATGAAGATACCGCACGAGACGCCGGAGCAAGTGCGCGAATGGGTCAAGTACACGCACGACCGGCCGTACAACGACCAGCGGTACGCCACAAACGACACCAAGCTGCGGCGGCTGGGCTGGGAGCAGAAGACGGACATCGGAAAGGGCCTGCAAATCACGGTCGACTGGTACACGCAGTTTGGCGAGGCGTGGTGGGGGGACATTAGCCACGTCCTGACGCCGTTTCCTGTCGTTAGCGAAGGCGAGGTGATGCCCGACGACGAGCACTCGATGAAGGACGAGCCGCTCGGCCACGATAACAAGGGAACCAGCCCCGGGACGCCGCCGTCGCCGCTTAGGAACGGCTCTTCCTCGCCCTGAAGGTGGCCTCGAGGCGATTGGCCGGAGCGAGAAGAAAGAAATCAGAGACGAAGATTTTGACGAGCCCCCCGACTCGACCCAACACAAGACGATGGACCCACGAAGACGGACGATATCCCGTGTGGTGGTCGTGGGGTGTGGGGAGTTGCTCGATAATAGACGGAGCATGACTGGACGTGGTGTGTGTTGGATACACGATTTTGGGTTACGAATGATGAGAAAGAAGCAAAGAGAGAAGGAAAGAAGGAAAGAAGAAGGGCTAGAAATAGACGAGGACCGGGTTATAGAGCCTGATGGATATTGGTTTCGTTTCTCGTTTTTTGCGTTCGTACATACCAGGTCCATACCCACGGTACCTCATTACTTTAGACTTGTCACCTGCAGGCGTGCTTGCTCGCAATAGAGCAGAGTCAGAG
>JAMQMW010002039.1:10453-32413 GCA_024115155.1 Thelonectria blattea
ACGACAAACTTGAAGGAATTGAAACAACTTGTTCTTCGTCGGGACGACTCAAAGCATGTAGCAAGGGATGCGAAGACTTCATAAACCCCCAGAAATCCCGGCATGATTTCGATTCTTCTCTCACCATCAGCATCAATTAGCACTTCGCTTCACTTGCTTTTCGTCTCACCGCGGCAATTCTCCAATTGCTCAACGCACCAACGACGACGACTTTGTTGCTTGATTTGAACTACGAAGTTCCCAACTACTTATTATCCCCCTTTTCACACACTTACTCCTCCTTGTTAGTTCGTCATGTCGGAAGACTATTATTACGAAGACGACATCGACTTCGACTTGCCGTCCGAGTACGACGAAGATTCCATGATGATGCAGGACGACGACTACTTGTTCGACAACGACGAAACGTCCCTGCAGGAAGACTACCCTTCGGATCACGAAGATACCATGATGGAGGACCACTACTCCTCCGACAAGGACTCGAACGAAGACGAAGACACTATGATCCAGGAACAGCTCGAAGCCGACATGACTGCGGCCCTGGAGATGCAGTTGGAGATGGAGTTGGCCATGGAGAAGGAAGCAGACCCTCCCATGGACAGCGACCAAGAAACCACCCGTCCCTCCTCCTCCTCTTCTTCTTCTCCTTCTTCAGAAGACCCTTCTCACCGCGTCGTCCTCCAAGACGTCATCGAAGACCCCATCAACCTCCCCGACTACATCGACGACTCGGAACCCGTACCAACCCCGCAAGACAACTGGATTCCCCTCTACGGCCACCGCGGCGTCATCCACGTCGTGCCCGACAGCCGTCGATCCTTCAGCCTCGCCACCCGAAAACTGGTCGGCCTGCCGCTCACCCGCGACGAGATCTTCTGCAACATCACCCTCGTGCAGTACGGCACCCGGGACGGAAACCCCGACGCGTCCTTCGTGCAGCGCGAGTTCGAGGACCGACTGCCCCTGAGGAAGACGAGCATCGCGTTCCAGTTCCTCCGGGACCACTACGCGGGCGTCGGGCACGACAGCGGGAAGCTGTGCTACTGGTTCGTCAAGCTCTCGACCGAGGCGAGCCCGCCCACGCACGCGCCGATGAGCCGGCTGAGGAAGGACGTGGCCCGGATCGGGTTCCCCCTTTTCAGGGGTCTTCCTCCCCGGGACGACCTCAACTGGATCAACTGGGCTTACGTCCCGTTTCCGAAGTTCACCGGCGACCGCTTCGACATTGCCGACTGGGCGGCGAACCAGTACAACGCCCACCTCAAGACGGCCATCGAAGTGCTCCTCGGCGTGCCGACCAACGGTCTCATGCACAGGCGCGTCTTCCGCATCTACGACGCCGTGCCTCCCATCGTGGGCGGCCGATCCGGTTTCCAACGAGGCCAGACGAGCATGATCTGGGGGGGAAGCGGCGCCCCTTCGAAGCTGTGGAACGCCCTGCATCCCCAGTCCAGTCCGGATAGTTGCTGGCTGCTGGAGCTCATCGATCTCGACTCGGATTCCATCCCGCTCGTCGTCCCGGGGACTTACCCCTCCGAGATGCCGACGCTGGACCCCAACGACGTGGGCGAGATGCCCCGCGTCACGCACCAGCTGATCGAGAGCCTCTGGGGGCAGAACGACCAGGAGTGCATGGACTCGGTGGAATACCATCCCACCCCCGCCGGCTCCGAGAAGACTCTCTACCCCGACCGCATCTCCATGGACCTGGTTCCCGGCTACCCGGCCGAGTTCCTCAGTCGTCTGGAAGATGACGTCGACAGCTGCTTCTGTAACCCTGAGAAACCCTTCTTGGTCACGCTCGTCCTCTGGAAACGCCTCCAGTCCAACCTCCTCCCCGGCTGGGTCGACGACGACCCCGCGAGCGGCGTGCCCCTTCCCGCTCCCGGCTCCGGCGTATCCGTCCTCCGTTCGGCAATGGAAGACCTCGTGCGCAAGTTCCCCGGCGACAAATACGTCCCCGAAGCCGACTCCATCTTCCTCGTCCCCGAGACGCACCTCAACAAGGACCAGAGTCCCGACCTCGACTGCGCAAACTTCCTCGTCGGCCCCAAGACGACCGACGAAGGATGGTTCAAGATCCGCGCCACCATGACGCACCGCAACTACGCGGCGCACGTGGTCCGCGGCCAGCAGATGGACTGGGAGGCCTGCGTGCCTACTTACAACCCCTGGGGTCCTCGGCTGACAAAGCCCCGGGCGCTTCGCGATTCCACGGCGCGGTTGTTCCGGGACTCGCTGACGGAGAAGGGCGGGTCGTCGCCGCCGGCGTATCTCTCGGTCGGGAGGCGGCAGTCCAAGTCGCTGGGGCTCAAGTTGGCCGAGAAGAAGGTGGGTGAGATTACGGATCGGGAGGGGAGCGGGTCGAAGAGGAGGAAGACGCCTTGGAATGAGAGGAGGCGTTCGGGGTTGAGTAATGTGACGGGTGCGGAGGATGAGGAGGATGAGCAGACTGAGGAGCACGCTGAAGAGGTGACTGCTGAAGAGCAGCCCGCCCAGGAGCAACCTACCCCTGAGCAACCTGCCTCGGAGCAACCCGCCTCGACGCTCTCGATCAAGCGCCACCAATCCAAGGAACAGCGCCAAAAGAGCATCCGCGAAGGCCTCGAGCTCGCCCTGGCCAAACAAACCCAATCCCAAGCTCCCCCATCGGCTCTCAAATTCCCCCCCGTCAACCGCCTCGCCGGCCTCAAGTTCCCGGAGCCCTCCAAGTCCCCCGAGCCCTCCAACTCGCCGGCTGCCCCCCCGACAGCCGGCTCGGGCATGGACGGTGCACTCTTCAAGGATCCCAAGCTGGCGAGGCTGTTCATCAGCGGTGCTGACGGCGAGTCTTCTTCTTCTCGGCAGCAGCGTGAGACGGCTCCCTCTCCTAAGCCCCCGAGTCGTCCGATGACTCTTCCTCCTGTTCCCACGCAGCAGGTCGAGATGGCTCCTCCTCCTCCTCTCGGACGGACGCGAAGAGTCAATCCTTTTCTCGCCCGGCCCAACCAGCAACAGAGCGCGACGTTTCTTCCTCCTCCTCCTCTTCGAACTCGGGAGCGCGAGGCCACTCCTCCTCCTCCTCCTCCTCCCCACGAGGCTACTCCTCCTCCCCCCCCTCCTGGTGAGGCCACTCCTCCCACCCAAAAACTCACTCCTCCCTCCTTGCTCACCCAGCAAGACATCCCCCCTGCTCTTCCCGGCCAATCGCCCACCATCCCCAAGCGAAACACCCATCCCCAGGAGCAACCCCAACCCACGTTTCCCTCCTCACTCTTCCCCAACCCCCTCTCCCCCCGAATCCCCCTCGGCGCTCCGGCCATCCAGCCCCTAGTCGGCACGGCGAGGTCCAACATCCCCTTCATCTCCCACGGGATCCTCACCCCCACGGAACAAGCCCGCATGAGCGCCCTCACCGCGGCGCAGCGAAACATGCTGGTCGAGCGAGCCGTCGCGTGCCCCTACCTTGGATGCGAGTTCACGTACGCTCAGGGGAACCAGCAGGAGATTCATCAGCACCTAGAGACGAACCATCGCGCTCTGAGGTGTTGGTGGTGTAACTCGACGCTGTTCGAGCACTGGTCCGACGGGCAACGCATGCAGCACCTCCGCGAGGCTCACGCCGAGCAGATCGCCGCCGTCCTCGTCGGCCCGGCCGATATCCACGCTCTCCTCCGGGCCGCCGTGCGCATCAACGCCGACCAACCGGCCACTCCGGGCCTTCCCCGAACACCCCCTCCCCGAACCCCTTCTCCCCCCGATCACGGACTCCACCCCGCCCGCGGCTCTCACCCCCGGGTGCTCTCCCACCCCCTCCGGGCCTTTGAGCAGCGCGGCCCGGTCCCCTACATCGATCCCTGCAACGAGTGTCCCTTCCCCGAGTGTCCGGACCGCAACATCAGCGCCCTCGACTCGAGGCAGGTCTCCACCCACTTCGACCGATACCACGGCGGCATCCAGTCGCGCTGTCCCTTCTGCGAGCTCGAGTTCTCCGATGCGGAGGGCTCCATCCGCAAGATGGACGCGCAGCGACGACACGAGCGCATCATGCACTACGACTACCACGTCTACAAGCTGTGGGACGCCCTCAACGAGCAGGTGCCCGAGCCGTCGATGGGGTCTGATATCTCCGTGTCCGGGTCCGCCGTGCCTGCTACTCCGAGCGTGCGGCCCGACGGTTCGATGGACGGTACCATCCCGGCGACTTCCTCCGCGGAACTGACGCTCGAGGAGCGGGAACTCATAGGGACTTTCGCGGTCCCGGTCTCCAGCTCCAGCTCCAGCTCCGGCTCGCCTCCTCCCCCGTCGCCTTCTCGCCAGCCCGCTTCTCAGCGGACCATTGTCGCGAGAAGTCGTGGCGCCGGCAAGCGCACTCACGCTGAGGCATCCGGCGCCGCGTCGGGAGCCAACCCCCAGCCGCAGAAGCGACAGCGCCGTCGAGGCCCCGAGAACCCTCCGGCGTCTCCCGACGTAGCCACCGGCGAACCGGCCCCCCGAGGCCGACCTCTCCAACGGTCCACCCCGGCTCCCGCCGCCACGGCCGCTCCGGCAGCTACTCGCACTCCGGCAGCTACTCATCCTCCCTCAGCCGCTCGCACTCTCGCTCCCCGCCGAGCCCGGTCCCCCGACTGGAACGCCCTCCTCGGCCCCTCCTCCCCCAACTTCGACCCCTCGGGAATGTACTGCTCCAAATGCCTCCGCCGCATGCCCAAGAACGCCGCTGCCCACAAACCCGCCGAACTAGGCCCTACCTTCCTCGAAGAAATGGCCTTCCACGTCAACCCCAACCGCTGCTGCCGCATCCGCAACGGCCTCGGCGACATCTCGTCCGGCTTGCCCAACCGCAGCGGCTGGATCAAGGAGAAGACGCTGCACGGCAAGATCAACGAGACCAAGAGCGCGTTCTCCAAAAAGCACCCTACTTACCACAAGACGGTGTACCCGACTGGTGCTGCGGGGGTTCCCTGGCGCGCGGATCCGAATAACGAGAACAACGCCGAGAACTGGAACATGCCCTGGCCGCCGTACGAGGGGCCTCGCCCGAACAGGTCTCGTCGGTCGCCTGTCGATTCGGCTTACCGACCTCCCCGCGGTAACGAGCACGACTCGGACGACGATCTTCCGGCCGATGTCGATGATGTGCCCGAGTTCTTGGGACACACGGACACCACCCGCAAGCGCAAGCGCACGCAGGCGACTCCCCAGGAGTCCGCCGAGCAGGACGGAGATCAAGGTGAACCTTCGAGGAAGAAGCGTGCGGGTAAGACTCGCATCATCCTCCACCGGACCACCTCGCTGACTTCTGACGACGACGCAGCCGCCAGGACCAAGACTCCCGCTCGGCTCGGGAAGCCTATTAAGCTTGTGGTCAAGGGGAAGGCCAAGGCCAACGCCAACGCGCCGGCTCCCGAAGTTGAGGATGAGGAGGAAGCTGAGGAGGAGGGAGACGAAGAGGAAGAGGAAGAGCAGCCCAAGAAGACAAGGTCTTCTGGGCCGGCTCGGTCTTCGAACCGCATTCGCTCTCGCAAGCAGCGTGGGCTGTGAGCATACGAAGCTCGGGTTGGTGGACGAGTTGTGGACGAGTTGTGGATGAGTTGCAAGCGGGATCATGACATTGCTTGATGTTTTCTTTATTTTTCTTTATTTTTATTGCCAGTCTTATTATTTTGGCGTTTGTCAGTCACCATCGAAAGGATAAACTGGATAGATAAACAGCATGGATACGGCGAACGCATGGCTTGGCAGCGATAGATTTCCATTAGATTTGTATGAAACAATTAAAAATCCCAGACTCCAGTGTATTCTCCCATTCCCGCTGTGACGCGATAACCTCAACCGCTGGTACGAATAGTCACGGCTCTAGAACCCTCTGCAAATCCTGTACAGACCCAAGCCAGACATTGATAAATCCCGCTTCCAAATAGCACAGTCCATCATTATAACGCCTCAATGGCCTTGAGCAACACCTCCATGCCCTTTTCTGTCATGTCGCCCTTGTCTCCCAGCAGAGCACCCACGTCGCTGAGGATGCCCAGCGGAATGTAACACCCCGTCTTGGCCTTGTCCAGGCTGTCCTTGAGCTTGCTCGTGTGCTCCCACTCCTTGGCCGCAACCTCGGCACGCTCGATGACTCTGTTAGAGATGCCGCACATGGCCGCGCAGTGCATGCCGAAACTGCCCTCGGCCACCCCGTCCTCGAGCTTGTACAGGAATGTCACCCGTCGCTCCTCTTCGTCCACGTGAATCTGCATCCGGCGCGCTCGAATCTCCGGATGGTTCTCAAACTCCGTCGCCAGCGAGTGGTAGTGTGTCGCAAAGTAGCCGATGCACCCAATGTGCGTGGCTACGTGGTGTAAAACCGCCTGCGCAACTGCCACGCCGTCGTACGAGCTGGTTCCGCGACCGAGCTCGTCTAGGATGACAAGTGATCGTGGCGTGGCTTCCGAGAGTATCTTCTTCGTCTCCGACAACTCAACGAAAAAGGTCGACTGAGCCGCAAAGATGTTGTCGTTGGCTCCCAAGCGAGACATGATCCGATCAACCGGGGTGAGGCGCGCCGAAACCGAAGGCACATGGCAGCCGATCTGAGCCATGATGACGGCAATGCAAGACTGGACCTGTTAGTATTGGTACGAAAAACGTAGTCGCCGACTTACCATGCGAAGAATCGTCGACTTGCCAGCGGCGTTGGCTCCCGTCAAGAGGTTGAGCTTGGCCTCGTCTCCGCCCAGCTTGATATCGTTGGGGATAAAGTCATCCACCGTGTTCAACATGCACGGGTGTCGAAGTTCCTCAAAGTCGACCGTGCTGCGCTCTTGATCGACGAACTGAGGCCTGCAACTAGGATGACCGAGGGACGAAGAAGCCTTGGCTAGGCTGACCAGACAATCCAGCTGCGACACAATCTTAATCGCCTGCAGCCACGTGTCGTAGTCGACATCGAACTTTTGGAAGAACCTCAACGCCACATCACGCACAAGTTGCGAGTGCGTCTCCTCTGCTTCTTGTAGCTCCCGGACAAGCTTGGTAAGGTCCGAAAAGTACCATCGCTTGACGTCCTTTGTCGCCGACATTTGTCGCCAACTCGACGGCACCTTGACGCTCTTGGGAGCCTCCAACTGGTAAATCTCCTTTCCGACGTCGGTGTATTTGAGGGTCTTGCACTTGAAATCCTTCTTCTTCTCAACCAACAGGCTGTCGAGCTGTTGCTTGATCTCGTCGATGCGATCCGAGCTCTCGTCAAAGTCCTCGTCGATGCCACGCTCCGGGATCAACAACTTTTCATCACGCACCTTCTTGCGACTAAAGGCCGTCTTCCAGTAGCTCAAGGGTTCCTCGAGGCTGGGCATGGCAGAGATGAGACGATCGACCAGGCCGTTTCCACCCTTGAAGGATCCAAGCAGGCTCATGGTGTAATCGATCTGTTCGAAACCCTCCAAGACCCGCACAAAGTCTTCTGGCTTGCAAGCGCCGGCATGAATGCGTGAAATCAGACGCTCCAGGTCAGGCATCTTTGTCAGCTGCGAAGCGAATTGCTCTCGCACGGTTTGGTCGGTGTTCAGCATCTCAACCGCATCCAGACGCTCGTTGATCCGGTCAATGTTGCACAACGGATGCGCCACCCACGAGCGAAATAGTCGCTTTCCAAAGGGCGTCACGCACTTGTTGAGCAGGCTGAACAAGGTGCCCTCGGTACCTCCATTGACCGAGTTGGAGAAGATTTCGAGGTTGATCAGCGTCTGCCCATCCAGGATCAAGGTGCCGTCCCTTTGGATGGGATTGTACGACTCAAAGTTGCCCTGCGACAGCAAGGGCCGCTCGAGCTTGAGGAAGCGGAGATATGATACCAAGGCACCCACTGCCGACATGACCAGGTCGTCGTCCTTGACTTCTTGCAGAGCCTTGGGCCACTCGGCGCTCTCGTCGAAATACTGGGCGCACTCGAGTTCGCGTCGGGTCATGTCTGCCTCCCAGAACTCAGCGCCCGGCTTGAGATGGGTCCAGATGGTGGTAGGGCTGGTGTTGTTCTTTAGCAGGCGGAGGGCTTTTGTCGAGAGATGTGACTTTTCGAGAAGAAGCTCGCGAGGGGTAGTCTGGGCGATCAAAGTCTCAAACTTGGTCATGTCAACATCATCGACGAAACTGGAGAGGAAGAATCGACCAGTCGCAGTGTCGGTAAAGGCGATGCCGAATGCAGGCAAGTCGTCAACCACGGATTCCTTGATTGCGACGCAGTAAGATGCCATATCGTCTTGGAGCATGCCACCGTCCACCAGGGTGCCGGCCGTCAAAACACAAGCGAGTTCACGGATGATGACCTTGTCAGCCTTTTTGGCGCCCTTTTGCTCCCGCTCGCGCATCTCCTTGCCCAGGTTGGTCTCCTTTTGGTCCACACGAGCCACCTTGTACTGCTTGGCGATGAACTGGTTGACCCAATAGTCGAGAGAGCTCTCGGGAACTCCGACCATGCGCATGTTGACGCGATCCGTCATCTTGAGGTCGAATTCTTGATGGCCGACGGTGGCATCATTTTCGTAGAGTTCGTAGAATTTGCCCTTCTTGAAGAACAGGATGGTGTCCCAGAGGTTCTGCTTAATCTCCCAGTACTGCTTCTCAAAGGGAGAAAACTTGTTCCAGGCCATAGGAGGGATAAAAATCGACCTCTTGTCGTACTCGGGATCGTCCGGTGTCCGCTTGTCCTTGTCCATAAGCTTGGCAAGCCATGGATACCTGTCGCCGGGCTCTCTGGTGTGTGCCTTTTCCTTGACGTTTGGATTTCTGGCCCGCTCTACGGGTTTCGTGACTGGGCGCTTGTCTTCGGAGGCGGCGTCATAATTCCACTGGGTGGCAGTAGATGCTTCGGGGATGTCCTCCAAGTCGTGCTTATCCTCTAGGCGGTCATCCTTCATACGGATATCGTCTTCGAGGTCGACGGGAGACGAGATGTTGGATCGCTTTCGAGACATTTGGGGCTTCGTGGGTCGCTTGCGCTTCTTGGATTGCGGCTCTTCCTCCTCGTCAGACACGACAAAGTCGCTCAAGTCATCTGGGGTGGTTAGCACGAGCTGCTATCAGGGAATGGCACATACCAATCTCGTCGGCGAGATCATTCAAATCTTGGTCGTAGTCGTCGTCATCCTTGATAACATGTCGAGCGCGCCCACGCCGTCGAGCAGGGGCACTGCCAAAGTTGAAGGGTGCCTCGTCATCGGAGGATTCGGCATAGCTAACGACCTTTTTTACCTGGAGACATGTCAGAAGTCGTAATTAGGCAGATCGGGTATTCGAGCGAACCTTTCGAGTCGGGCTGCTGGGGAGTGGATCGTTCTTCGGAGTCTGTTTGGACAATGTCTCAGTCGGGGTCGCAGATGAAGATAGGGACTTGGAGGCTACCTGGTCCATGTTTTCTTGAGAGCTTGGGGGTTCGATTGCGTCGCTGCTAGGGACGGGGGTCGATGGTTTGACGGCGGACCTGAAGGCAGGCTTCGCCTTAGGAAGAGAGTTGGCTTTTGTGGTCTCCTTGAGGGTTGCGGGCCCCTTGGCTTTGGGAGTAACCTTGGAGAGAGGAGATGAAGCAGCGACGGCGGGCGACGAGGGGGCGGCTTTTGAGAAGAACGAGACGATCGATCGTTGTTTGGCCGAGGAGGTACTGGCTGCTGGTTTGGTTGCCTTCGCAGGCGTACGCGCCGAAGCTTTGTCGGCTGCCATGACGGAGGTGAGTGGCCAATGGCCGGAAACTGAAGTGTATTACCAAAAGATTGCGGTAGCAGATGAGTTACGGCCGTGAATCAGAGAATAGAAAGAATTCTCAATAACGAAGCAGTCGCAAAACAATCAATTGGGGAGAAAAGATGGGTTAACCGATGAGTGTCGACGGGGATGGCACTTTATTGGGGTTCTCCTTGCTGGAGGAACAGATCGCGACGCGGATGGCGCGTGCGGCGCGTTTTCGCGTAAAGAGACGGATCATTTCTGGGGAAGGCGTGGTGGAGTCGACACGGCAGTTGCCCCGACGCCGGGTGCACTTTCCCAGAAATCTCCATTAAAATTCTGCATTCGAGGCTGGGATTGGTGGGCACAGAGCAGGAACTGATAAGGCACTATTGATAAGGATTTCCACCCGCAGGGCCTTGAGAGAACTCACAAGGACTCCAAGGCTCCGCTTTCATCACCCTCGAACTCGTCAAAATATAATGGCATTGTCCAGGTCCTCGAAGCGCATGGGTATCTATTGAAGTCCTGAAAAGACGACCAGGCCCTTTCATCTACTTGGTCCCCTCTCTCCCGAAAGCCCACCCGACGAACTTGCCAAACACCATCATTAGCCAAAACACCCAATATTGGAGACCGGTGCTGTGTCCTGACCTGAGCCTTGCCCGCGACGCCTTGAGAATCTTCATGGCTCTCGGAACCGCCAACTTGTCGTACGAAGAAACAGCCGCGTCGAGTGATGCTCCTTCGCACACCTGCTGGGCCAAATCCCATGCATCGGCCAGGGCAAGGTTCGCACCAAACCCGGCGAAAGGAGTCACGGCGTGGTTGGCGTCTCCGATGAAAACCACGGGCAACTCGTTCATCTTTTCGTGGGCAAATGCCTTCTTGTCCTTTGCATTGACGCACAGTACAGTCTTAGGGTCGGTGTTTTCGACAATCGTCTGGAAGGGTTCGTGGAACTCGGATCCGAGCTCTCGGCCGCGGTCGATGACTCTCTGAACTTGCTCGGCATCGTCCAAGTCGAGTCGAGGTTCCTGGGTATCTTCAAGGTGGCCTACTCCCCAAACCAGGCTATGCTCATCAACGGGCGAGAAGAAGCATGTAATACCCGTGCCGGATACCATGAAACCCCAGTCCTGATCAATAGGCTTTGGGAGTTCGCCTTCGAATCGCGAGACGCCTCCCCGAAGAATGGCTCCCGCAAACTCAAGCTCATCATCCGGTCGCAGACATGATCGAAGCTTGCTGCTGGCGCCGTCCGCTGCAATGAGCACGTCACAGTCCTCTTCGGTTATCGTTTCGTTGTCGGGTGTCCCTCTGGCCACTTGTACTCGGATCCGGCCGTCGTCGAGTCGTCGAGCTGATATACACTTGGTTCCCCATTGAACCGCATCATCGGGGCCGAAGGCATCATGCAGAACCTGTCGCACATCTTTCCGAGCAATCCTGATACTTGGCGCCGGGAGTCCCTCGACAGGCTTGTGGTTGAAGCTGATTTGTTCCTTCCAGTCCGCATCCCAGATCTTAAACGCCCCGTTGCCGTCTAGACCAGAAACTGCCTTGTCCAAGACATGGTCGAGGAGCCCGAGGTTCCGCAGAGCGAGTAGTCCGCCCGAGGTGGAGTGGCCGACGAGTGAAAGGGTGTAAGTTTCTCGCTGGGCGACAATGTCTTGGGAATCTCGGTCGTAGATGTGGATGGTTGGAGGCTTCCAAGCCGGGTCCCAGAGTTTTCGGAGGCCAACGACGAAGGCGGATCCGGCGAGTCCGCCACCAGCCACGACGATGGTCTTGCCCTCGAGAAAGTGAGGTTTTACATCCGTGTTAGCCATGGCCGTGATTCAAGTTGGTGTTGATGAGTTGCAGGCTGGAAAAGAAGAAGCCAAAGAGATGTTGAGGCATTATAGACAAAGCCATACAGAGTATACTATGGCAGGAAGTTCGGATTATATGAACCGAGATTATAAGACGGCCCTTCCATCGCCCTCCGTTTCGCGTCCGGAGTTGGGTGCGTCGGACAAGAAACACTTGGCGGGGCCCCGTTCAACGCCAACTCGGAGGCTACCGAGGCGCATTTACGGCTTTCCCTATTGGGAGACGAGCTACCGCTTTAGGACAGGCGTGGCATTCTCTGTGAAACTATTGCGAAACTACACGGTGCATGTCATCAACGGCTTCCGAGCCATTGCGGGAGGCTGAATGGGACGCAGTTTAGCAGGAATTTGGGAGATTCGTGTGAGTGGATGTGGCCTGTCATTAAGCGGGCGGCTGAAAAGCTCTCGTACGTGGGTGCAATGGTCGGCTGGAGGCCCGCGAAGTGCGCACCGCATTTGTCTTGTTGCGCGTCATGAAACCATCGGTGAGAGATTTCTCGGTGATTTCGATATAGGGAGCGAACTCTCGAGTTGCCTACCTTGTACAGATGGCAGTTGTGCATTATCTGGATGCATACACGGTTACCCAAACGTCGAGGACAACGAGCCACGCACAATTCTCATCGGTGAATGGTGCGGCTGGGCGGCGATAATGGGCAAAACCACTCTTTTGAAGAGGGTCAGTCGAAACAAGCAGTTATACGAGTTTCCCCAAGTTGTGACGGTGAGAAACTGGACCGAACCGTTGGGTCTTGATGATGCGAGGCCGTTGTCCAGATCTGGGTATTCGTAGCTAGTCTTGGCATTGTAATGCTCGGCGTTTTATTCGCTCGTTCTCCTGAGTTGGGGGCCAGTTGGATATCCCGAGAGAAGGAATTCGTGAGGAACTCGATGTAGTATTTGCATATTACGAGCAGCCATTCTCAGAGAAAGGATATGGATTACAAAACAATTACTAACTATTCATACTGTTTGTGTTGTTACTTTACAATCTCCCGAGCCTAACTTTGACTGACATTTGGTGTTGAAATTCCCACCCGCCAGGTCACCTATCCCAGCCAGTTCCTGCACATGCACCCCACCTTCACACCCGGCAAATCACCCCTCTAAAAATTCACCCCGCGATGCCTTCAAAAAAATCCGAACCACCACCAGAACCCAAACCCGACCAAAGTAGCCCTCCCTCCTAACCCGGCCTTCACCATGTCGTCCGACCTAGCCGCGCCGCCCGTTCTCTCCACCCCCGACGACAACATCCTCGAAATCGAAGCCCCCGGCCCCGACGCCTTCAAGCCCTCGACAATCTCCGACGATGCCCTCCGCACCACCTACGAAATCGCCCGCACCGCCGCCGAGATCCGCCAGGGCGGCTGGTTCCGCATAGGCCTGCAGTTTCCGGACTTTATGCTCGTCGACTCGACCCGCGTGGTCGAAGCCCTCGCGCGCGAACTCTGTGCTGCTGACGACGAGGCCGCCCCGGAGAGGAAGATCTATGTCCTAGCGGATAGCAGCTACAGCGCGTGCTGCGTGGATGAGATTGCCGCGGAGCATGTCAACGCCGATGTAGTGGTGCACTACGGACGTACGTGCTTGAGCCCGACGAGTCGACTGCCGGCGATTTACGTCTACACCAGCCAGGAACTCGACTACGACGTTACGCTGGCCGAGATTGAGAAGGAGTTTGGCGACAAGGAGACCAAATTTGTCGTCATGGCCGATCTCCCCTACCAGCATCACGTCTCAAAGCTCGTCGAGCTCCTCAACGACAAGGGCTACACGAATGCCGTGGCCACGGATGTGCAGCGCGATCCTGCGGCCCTCATCCCGAACAGGAGGATACTGGGAGAGCCCATGGAGGAGGACTACTGGAAGTCATACTCCCTCATCCACATCTCCGACCCCCCCGCCGCCCTCCTCCTCGCCCTTCAATCCCGCTTCGCCTCCCTACACATCCTCTCAACGCCCACCTCCTCATCCCCCACGCTCTCCAACCCAACGATGCGAACCATGGGCGCCCTCCGCCGCCGCTTCGCCAAAGTCCTCTCCCTCGCCTCGGCCGGCGTCATCGGCATCCTCGTCAACACCCTATCCGTCGCAAACTACCTCTCGTCCATGACACGCCTCCGCGACATGATCGCAAAGGCGGACAAGAAGAGCTATACCGTCGTCGTGGGCAAGCTCAACCCGGCCAAGCTGGCAAACTTTGCCGAAATCGAGGGCTGGGTCGTCGTCGGGTGTTGGGAGAGCGGGTTGGTCGAGGAGGACGCGGGGTACTGGCGGCCGGTGATTACGCCGTTTGAACTGGAGGTGGCTTTGATGAGCGACGAGGAGCGCATTTGGAGCGGGGATTGGTGGGGAGGTATCGAGAAGATGCGCGCGGAAGAAAAGAGCGAAGGGGAGGCCGCGGGACAGGAGAACGGTGTTGAGAAGAACGACGACCTAGAGCCGTCAGAGGACGAGGTCCCCGGCGGCGTCGAGGGCGGTGTCTCGGGCGACGAATCCGCGCCGCCCGAATTCGACCTCCGCACCGGCAAACTCGTCAGCCACAGCCGTCCCATGCGTCTCCCCGTTCGCAACGGACCCTCGTCCAACGCCTCGGCCCCCAACGGGACGGACACCAACGGCTCATCGCAGTCCGATGCCCTCGTCAAGAGGTCCGTCGGCGAGCTAGCAAGCATCAACGGCGTGGTCAGTCCCGGTGCCGAGTTCCTCCGGTCGGGCCGCACGTGGCAAGGGTTGGGGGCCGACTTTGACAACGAGGAGAGTACGGTGGTGGAAGAAGGGAGGAGCGGGATCGCGAGGGGCTATCATGTTGGCGAGGGGGGGAGGCATTAACGCAGATCATGCGGTTTCATCATCGTTTATAGATCTTGACTATTTGGCGTTTGGTCTGGGAAAAGGTTGGGTATTCATCTTCACCATTCGGGCAATTCAAGCACATTCTTCATCTTTTTTTATTCATTATTATGTGAAAGCTACCTAGGCTAAGACTATAGAAACCGTATCGCATATCCGTATCGTGGCGTCCAATCCATTCATCCATCCGTCCATCCAATTCACCCATATAGACAGCGTGAAAACGTGCAAATATTCTCGTAGGAAACGTAGAAAGGCATTCCAACGCAAGACTCTTTTCAGACCAGCGTCTGCCCAGCCCATAAACAGTAAGCCCATCAACAGTAGGGGATGTGTAAGTCGGCAGTGAGATTGTTGAGATGTAAAGGAAAACATCGGGGGAGGGGGAGGGGAGGGGTGTAAGTGTTCCACAGGTAGGTACGATATGTCCATTTTCGTGGATATAACAAGAGAAATCGTAAAGGGAAATTTCATTGTCGAGTTGATTCATTCATCGTCGCATTCTTCTCGGTGAAGAAACCGACGAGACGGATGGGCCAGATTCCGTGTCTGTCAAGACACGTACTGCAGACTTCCCCTCATCCATCCGTCCTTCTCGTGTCGTAAGGGAATAGCGACATGACAGTCGCGCAGTCATTATTGTTTAGCGTGTAAAGTATAAATGGTAATGTTGAAAATTGCAAAGAGTCGCATCCTGGGGACGTCGACCTCGAGCAGACACCCCGCGGGGTATCAATAATCGGAAGACGCCGGGCACAGCGGGCCGTCCGGAGCGGAGACATTGCGGCCCGGAAGACGCGGGGGGGCAAAATGATGTGCCTCGCTCGATTGGGTAGGCATTGGGCACTTGGCGTGCATGACGCATTTGGGCCTTTAGTTTGTTTTTGCCGGTCGACCTCTTAGACGTAGACACGACGGTGAGGGCTGCTGCGGTGGCTGTAGCGCGATCCGGAGCGCGATCGGCTGCGATGGCTGTGGCGGCTGGAGTGGTGCGAGCGGGAGGTGTACTTGCTGCGGTCGTAGGCGCTCAGGCGGTCGCCGTGGGCAAAGGCGATGACGGAGGTGGTGAAGAAGAGGATGACGTTGATGATGGCGAGAGCCCAGGAAGCCTTGAGCATGGCGCATGGCTTGTCGGTGGACCAGTCGTAGTCGGGTCCGGTGACGGTCACGTCGCCCAGGCGGTAGGTCCAGTCGGTTCCGCGGCTGACCGAGGTGCAGTCGACGTTGCGGATGCCGCGAAGGTAGTAGACTCCTGCGATGAGGGCGCCGAACAGGAGGATGTCGACGACGCCGACGAAGAAGGCGTTTGCCGAAGACCGGTGGTAGGAGAAGAGTGTGAAGAGTGCCCAGGCGAGAGCCAGGATGGACACGATGAAGAGGACGAGGATGGAGGTGGGAGTGAGCGAGTTGGCGTCGTTGAAGCCATCTACGAACCAGGCGAGCATGCCCATCACAGGGATCTGGGAGGTGAGGTGTTAGCGGCGGGGAGCTTGCGGGATGTGGAGGGGAAGGGGATGACGTACCAGAGTGATGATCTGAAGGATCCGGTTAAAGACGAAGAAGACTGCGAAGAACATGGTGGCGGTGTTTGAAGGTTGTGTTGGTGATGGAAGGAAGAGAAGGAAGAAGAGGGAGGGAGGAGGAGGGAGAGCTTGCGCCCGGCGCTAGAAGAGGGGAGCGGAAAGAAGTTCGGATGACAGGACTTGTGTGTGTGTGTGTCTGTCTGGTGTGTGTGTGTGGGTGAGTGGGTGGAAGAAAGATGCCGATGATGTTATCGGAGGTGGTTGTAGGAGTACATCTATCTGTCCGCAAAGTGCAAGCGAAGAGTGATTGATCTCAGTGATGAACGAGGGGTCACACAGGCATGAAAAAAGAAGAAGTAAAAAAAAGGAAGCCTCTGCATGATGGAGGGTGGGAAGCAATTTGTATTGATTTGTTGCTCCTCTTTCCGACTCTCGTCTTCCCTGCTTTGGATGGTCGATTGCATGCGACCCCAAGGATTTTCCAGCTTGCTTCGTTCGGCCTTGAAAAAAGATGAAGGCTGGGTCGGGGGTTGGTGATGGGAAGGAGCCTTGTAGCGAACGGGGCACTTTCCATCGTAGCGGGGTCTGGTCGCTGCGGGTTTAGTGGTCCCGGGGGGATGGGATATCCACTCGCACCGGGGGTGGGTGGGGAGCGATTGGGAAGGAGACGCACGGTGCACTTGCAAAAATGGGTGCAGCCACGCCCGGGATTTCGGCGGCCGAGTGGACACCCCGAGGGATACGTGGATGGACATCAGGTACCGGTTGGCACTTTAGCGAGGGCTGGAAAGACGGGAATGACTGGCGAGCGTGCGCGAGGTGCATGATTTGGCGACCCGCGAGGGAGGGCAAGTGCAAAGACAAAAGGAAAAATACGAGGGTGTTGAGTGGTGTTGTCGAACTGATGATTGTCTGCTGGAGCCTGAGGGAATAATGCGACCACTGGCAAGAGAGGCAAGCGGTTTTCCCTGGGTGGTTGGTTAGCTAGAATTGGGAGCTTGCGTGCTGCCCATTGATTGACGAAACTCTCCGTCTCCCTCACCTTCGGGTATCCCGCGGCCGACGAACCAATCACGGCGCGAGCGCAAAGAAAACGTGGTCCCATGTCCGATGCGCAAAGCAGCGCATCTGGAAGGAGGGGTGGGTTGGTCAGAGAAAGGGTAGCGAGAAAGCAAGGGTCGTGCCCAGTTTCGGGGACTCTTTTTGTCTCCTTTCGGCTGTTTCTCTCGTCTCGGAGAGAGCTGAGGTCGCAAAAAGGGATGTGAGGGATCGATAATCCCCAATGTCACCTAAATGACGTCGCGGTGTTTCATCAAGCAAGCTTCCAAGCTTCCAAGCTTGAGCAACACCGCAGCAAAGTTCGTGCGCCGTTGAAGCCATCAGTCAGTGCCCAACGCCCAAAAATCGACTCTCTCCGCCAAGCTTCCAGTCGCAAAGACCTCCACTCCTCCGAACAACTGTCACAACCGTCCCGTCCATTCCATTGTCAACAATCCCGTGGTTGCCTCGTGGAAGGTGCGAGGGGCAGTCGTTGTTGCCCGTTGCCACGACCCGACGTCATCGAAAATGGCGGGGCTGGTTGCGCCAAACCCCACCGAAAGAACAAAGAGAGAAAAAAAAAGTGGCTGGCAGGGCAACGACCCTCGCGAACCTGCGACACAACGCAGCAAAAGAGACAGGGAGCGTGCCAACCACGTCCATTTATCAGGCAAAAAATCAATTAAAAATTCTCCATTCGGACATCCCTGCCCTGAAAGCTTGGGGTCGCAGCTCGTTAGCCAGGTCCCGCGATGCTTTCTCAATCTCGGTCGGGATGCACTCATGCAGGCCAAAGTGGTGCCACACGGGAGCCATGCCCTTTCCGCCATGGGATCCTCAGGGGAAAAGGCGTCAAACAAATTGATGGCGTCTCGTGGCAGAGGAGAGTTAATCGACTACAATCCACTTGCGACGGCACCTCGAGAGAACTCTTGATCAACGCCCTCCTGCTTCGTCAGTAAATGGGAGGTTGGAGATGGTCCTTTCGTCGATTCGGCAATCGATCCTCGCGCATTCCCCTCGGAGTCGGGGAGTTCTCCAGTGTCTCACCAGTGGTTCGAGCCATCATCCTTGGTGATGCCATTTGACCCTTTGAGTCGTTCTATTCATATCTCATCGGCTAATATTCGTACCTTGTTTCGCCTGCTCACAGCGCCGTGATGAAAGACTCGCTCGACTGCTTCGTCCTCGGTCGCCGGTTCTCCCGTCCCGACCTCCGCGTCCGTCCCGAAGTCCCGGAGCTCACGCTCGCCGCCCCGGACCCTCCCATGGTCGCCTCGGGCCTCAGCAGACTCAGCTTGCTCCGTCGCCCGCTCGACGCCGGCCCGCCGACCTCAGACCCGTGGCCGCTCTCCACAATCCCTTCCGATCCGTCAAAGTACTCGCCAAACTCGTCGTCGAAGCCCTCGTCGTCAAACTCCCCCTCGCTCTTCCCGCTATTGCTGCTGCCGCCGCTGCTACCCCAGTGCTCCGGCGCCCGCCAGCAGTACGACCGTTCGTGTGCGCCGGCTCCCATTCCGTCGTTTACGCCCTTGCGTCCGCCGCGTTTCCACGGCGGGATCCGTGTGCCCTTCAGTCGCGGGCCGAGATGGTAGCCCACGTCGCCCGTGTACCGCACCCGCGCGTCGTCGACACACACAGATGCAAGAGTCTGCAAGATGCCGTACACCAGCACCCAGCGACCCCTTCGCGCCTCGGCCGGATCGACGTCGCCCACGCGGTCGCTCTTCTCGAAGCGCACAAACGCGTCCACCAGGTCGCTCTGCACAAAGTCGCTGCCCAGCGCGTAGATGTTGGTGCTCTCCGTGTACGCCAGCTGCACGCGCCGCTCCGTCGCTCCGCCGCGCGAGTTGCCCAAGCTGCCGCTGCTGCTCGACTCGGCCTTTCTGCTCTTGAACAGCCCACCGCTGCTCGACGCCGGCGTGACAACGGGCGGTATCGACTCGGGGATCAGCGGGTACGGGTGCGGCATGTGCGGGAAGCGGAACTTGTTGTCGAATTCGATGAGCATGTCCGTCATGGGCGCGTCTTCCGAGTCGGCTTCGAAGCCCCTGTTGCGGCTCTCCGACACCATCATCCACTTGCGCCCGGATCGAGCCTCAGACACATCCCACACAATGTCCCGGTCGACGATGTAGTCGTACAGCGCGCCAAAGTCCTTTTGCAGCGCCATGGCCACCGTCCGCGTCAACCAAGCATCTTCCGACCCATCACCATCCCCGTCGGAGCCCCGTGACGAACCCCGACTCGACGACGAACTCGGCGGCCACGACCCATACACTCGCGCGTAGTGGCTCTGCAGCATGTCCTGCAGCCGGTCCGCCGCCCCTCTCGCGCTGCCGTTCGCCGCCGCTCCCGCCACGGTCCACAGATCGCCGTACGCAAACTCGCCCAGCCTCTCTTCCGCCGCCTGCACGCGTAGCTGCGTCTCCAGGTTGGCGCGCTCCAGCAGGGCCCGCGCAATAGGCGTCGTGTACTTGTAGTCGGGAGACTTGTCTAGCTGGCCGTCCATCATGCCGGCGCAGTGCACGAAGCACTCGCGCCAGCCGTCCTCCCACCGCACGTCCTGGCTCTCGGCCCAGGCGAGCAGCGAGACGGCCGTGGCGGCGTCGTTGCGCACATCGTCGATGCCGCGCACCTGGAGGTACTTTACTATTTGCGCCACGTTGTCGTTGTCGGGCGGCATGTAGCTGTCGAGGCGCGTGTGCAGGTCCGAGAGGGCTTGATAGAGCGATGTCCCGACCAGCGATGCGTGATACAGGACGGCAAAGACGTTGCGCGTGGTGATTTGATGGCGGAGTTGGTCGACGCGGTTGAGGTTGGCCGGAGGGGGGAAGTACATCTCGTACGAAATCTGGCCCTCCAGCTCATCGCGCAAGCCCGAGTCGTCGGAAATAGGAGGCGTCAACGGTCCGTCGCGCCCGGGACCAAGATGAGACCCATACCCTGCCGGCGACGGCGGCAGGTAAATGTCCTCTTCGGTCGAGCCCTCGCGCAGCAGCGTGATGAGGTGCCGGCTCTCGGTGGCTTCGATGATGTGCGACGACAGGCGGAAGCTGGGCGGCTGCTTCGAGGCCTGGCCCTTGCGACCGAGGAAGACGAGCACGTCGCCGTTGGGATCCCACAGCTCGGGATCCTTGCGCAGCTTGTTCCATCGCGACACGGCTCGTCCCGCGCCCATCCAGCGCTTGATGGCCGGCGTCGACGCGACGGCGCCCTGGGGGATCGGGGGCAGCTTCGTCGTCGGTGGAGGGCCGATGGGTTTCGTGTTCCACGGGTTAATGGGGCTGGGAGGCGACGGCAGCGGTTGTTGCTGGTATTGATAGGGGATAGGGGGCGGCGCTGTCTGGATGGGAGCCACGATTCTCTCCGAGGCCCTGGCATCGTCCGGCACGGTGCCGGGTCTAACGGTGGCAGCACTCGGGGGTCGATCGGCGCTTCCTCGTCTTCCATGGGCGTTCTCGTCGTAGCTGTCCTTCTTGCGAAAGGCAAACGTCTTTGCCAGCCCCCGTCTCACGCCGTCGCTCTTCTTGTCCAGCATAGACCGCAGCCCGCTCTTCTCGATGCCGGTCCCTTCCTCTTCCTCCTTGATGGACGTCTTCCTCGACCGGGCGTGGCCCCAGTCCGCGGGGGGATATCCCGTCGGGCTCATCATGTACCGCGGGTCCATCATCATGTGTCCGCCGTGCATGGGCGGGACGTTCCATCCTTGAGCGGCGGCGAATCTCGGGTCCATCATGGGCGTCATCATCTGCGCCGGATGGCCCATGTAGTGCGACTGCTGCACCGGCGGCGATCCCATGGGCATGCCCGGCGGCGCGGGGAAGTCGGGGATGTCTTCGTGGCCCGACGAAGCGGCGGACGGAGGGCGACCGCTTCTTCTCGGTTTTTGTTCCGCCTTTTTCTTGCGCGCGACGGCGCTTCGTCCCGACATTTTGGCGGTGCGATGTGTGAGTTTGTTCAGTCCAAGGCTGGTAGGTATGTTGCAGATCGTGTACAGCTTCAAGTTTTCACAACGCCCAACTTTTTGCAACTCCGGAGTATCCGAGAACCAGGTAAGATGGAAAAAGAGCAAAAAAGGGTAAGGTATATATAAGACGGTCGCGCAGATTACAGCTGAACTCGAAACGACGAGGTTGACCGCCGTGGTCAATAGGTAGGTATGGTAGGTAGGTAGGTAAAGTTGTAACAAGCAAATTATGAGCAAGTCGAAACGTGACGGGATCCTTTCCTGCCGGTCCCAGCCAGTTGCTTCAGTCGCGTAAGCAATAGAAATCGCGAGGTATCGTAGTATTGCAGGTGGTCAGAGTCTTATTGACGAGACTTTTTGGACAGCGAGTCGTTGCGCCCGCTGGATGACGCATCCGGAAGTGGGAGGTGAGACGGTGCCGGATCCTTGGCGTTAAGGTCGAGGCGTATTCTTTTTCTGAAGAAAAGGGAAAGCAGAAAAGAGAAGGGGAGACGAAAAGAAGAGATGGGTATCGACAAGATTAAAGAAAAAGAGAGCAAGAAAAGCCAAGATGGCGATTATTGAAGGGTGCTAAGATGAGTTAGGTAGGGGAAGAGGCGCGGACAGACAGGGGAAAAGCTGCATCAAAGAGTGAATAGGGCAAGAGGAAGTGAGAAGCAAAAAGAGGCCAACACGGGAGTATTGATGGATGGGGAAAAGACCTTCTTGAATTAGATGCATGGAAAACCTTGCTGGTTCTTTCGGTACCGGAGATGTCAAGAGGGGACATGGTTCTTCTCAAGGGCTTTCAAGGGGATAGCCACGAGAAAGGCAACAAGCTTGGCTTGGCTTGCAGATACAGGGATCAAGACCTCATCAATACAGAGAAGAAAAACGTGCCAGGGGAAAATCAAGAGAATGAGAATCAAAGAGTCCAATGGGCTTCTTGGGACGGTGACTGATAAGGGTGGCATGTCCAAGCACCCCGGACAGAGGAGCCTGAAGGGTAAGAATCTGAGGGGGGGGGGGG